>JAHDVE020011562.1:0-130138 GCA_022606495.2 Halesus radiatus | reverse complement strand
ATTGATAAGCTACTGTAAGTCGGTACAGTTTCATATTCCACAGAATATCTCCCCCCTCAGAGCATAGTTACATAACGTCTGCAAAGATTTTCCGCTATTCATGTCTGTCCATCGTAAGAAAATTGATCGAAACGCTCCCTAACACTGTTTCAGCATTTTATTTATTTGTGAAAATAAATAAATTCCCAGTCATTTTTCTCCTGTCTTTCATTATTAACTGCGTCAGCACAACCTTTAAAATAAGTTTATTTCCATTTTTTTTTCAATTTTCTTTTCCGCGTGATTCTTAAAGCCCACACCCATTATTGGTATGTAAGATGGAAAGTCCTTTCTCTGAAGCTTTATCAAAACTAATTTTTTTTTTTTTTTTTTGAAAAAATGATCACGCCCCAAGCACGCGTGATAAGATGACCCCCTTCCAATGTGACGTAGGTCCCTCATTTTATGGTCTATTAAAAGGATTGTGTTGATTCCGCGGGTTTTTTTTTTTTTTTTTTTTCACACACACATCTGCCTTAACAAGTAATACAATAGTTTTCAAATAATCCTTAATTAATTAAACTATAAGTTCATATCTTGTCACGCAATCACAATCCTTAATATACCCATTTCTTCCTCGTACCTTCGCTTCAAACAAATCTTTCCTTCATCTCGCTTTCTTTAAGTAACTATGCTATTATACCATGTTAAGTCTATCTCTTATTCATTATTACAAAACATCCTATAACCTAAAATATGAAGTGAACATGATTTCTCCCCTAAACAATTATCAACACAAGATTTTGATCCCTAATCATAATTCCTTTCCTCAACGTTGAATTATTACGAACACAATATAATTTTAAAATCCCTAGCGAATTGGTGCAATGAATACCCCTAAAACTTTAATCTCAACCAGACAATTTATCAAGATAATATAACATAACAAAACTTTTCTTACCTAAACAAAGAATTTTTTTTTTTTTTTGAAAAAAAATGTTCCTATTGATACTGAAATTATAAATTACAATCTATTAACTTTTTCCATTATTTATTTATTTTATTTAAAATTTTAAGTTTTATAAGTTTTTCAAGTTTTTATTTTTTTATTTTATTATTTTTTTTTATTTTTATTTAATTATTTATATTTTTATTTATTTATTTTATTTAAATTTTTAAGTTTTATAAGTTTTTCAAGTTTTTCAAGTTTTTATTTTTTTATTTTATTATTTTTTTTTTTATTTTTATTATTTATATTTTTATTTATTTATTTTATTTATTTTCAAAGCAATTAGACGGTTTTTATTATTATCAATCACTTTTGCACTTGTCACTCACTTTTATTATTTTTATTTTTTGCACTGCAATTAATTCGCAAAATATTTTTAATTCGTCAGTGTAATTTTATGTTCGCATCGTTTCCTATTCTCCAAAACCAGCTTCGTCCAATTACCACCCGTATTTGTTTACGTAACACAGTGACCTATATTCGTCTTCAGTCAATGTAATAAAAATTATGAGTGATGGGCCTACCTGATCTAGTAACCCACTTTTTTTATGAGACTTGCATTCCATAAGGTTCAACGTATCGACTGTTTACATCATTAAAATTCCTGACCTATATTTTCGTTCATTCATTGTAATAAAAAATGTGATTGATGGCCTACTTTTTTTATGAGACTTGCATTCTTCTAAGGGTTAAAAGCCCGGTTGTTTATTTAAACGAGATTCCTGACATATTTTCGTCTCTCAAGTACCATAAATCAATCACGCTCGCCTATCAGTAAATTCCTTAATTCGATAAACAATAATAATGGCTTCAGCCCGTTCGTTGGTTTTTTCAAATATGAACATTTCATATAATATGTAAATATCACGGCATGAAATGTTCATATAATTTAATTATACATTTCAAGTGTGATATAACGAAGGAAGCCTGTATAATTTCGAGTATCTTTTGTTTGTTTATCGCTTTACCTCGCTTTCTGGTGAAGTGTTTGTTTGTTAAATTATCAATATAATGCATTTTTTTCTGTACGATAATCTTATTCTGTCTCTGGGGATTTGTCTATTTTCTGTGAATAGAACACTTAAACGATTTTCTGTTAAATGTGACTTTCTTCGCTGCGTCTGTCTACTTTAAATGGTACAATAACGTTCGTGGATTGAATATATCTCTCCGGTTCTTTGTATTGTGAATCATTTCAATTTTAATTCCTAAATCTCTGTGTCTAAACATTTCTAGTTCTTATAGAAGGTTGACTAACATCAAATTTTAGTAAATTTTATTAGTTTTCTAATTCTTTTGTATTGTTAACTGCTTCGCTAGTAATTCGTAACTACTTTTGTCTGAACGTTTCTAGTTTTTTTTTTATTTGTATTTTTAATTGAGGGTTGGCTAACATCAAATTTAGTTAGGTATTTCTAATTCTAATTATTTTGAATACGTTATCTGTCAACAGTTACGAAAATATACCTATCTTGTATTACTACAAACTCCTGGTCACACGGCGCCAGCTGAGATGGCCCCCCCCCCCACTAGGCTTTAAAGATGTGATGGCCCGTCCTTCCTTCGTTTATGATTTAATTTAGCAATAGACTTTCGTTCGCGCCACCGATTTAAGATGACTCCTCTACTGCTGCCTTAAATTTTTCTAACTAATGTGATTGGAAAACTCTTTGTAGTTTTCCTTTCAATTTGAGGTTTTTCTCCTCCTTGGCCAGCGTGTAACGTCTAGCCCTATGCTAACATTCGAGTGTTTCCGATTTTCTTGATTTTCACGGAAATTTTGCACTCCAATGTGGTCAATTTTGCCAAGCTTTTCGCGAGTCTACGTTGTGTTGTTTTTTGTTTCAGACTATTGGAAAAACAAGGCCTTATTTGTGGTAACCCCTATTCTTTGTAGCGTAGGCAGACTCTCGCATACCATTGACAGAATTCGTATTCCTAACATTCCTATCTTAGACTTTAATGTTCTGAACTCTCTATTATTATCCTACTATGCAATCTACGTTAATTTCCTATAGGAAGACTAGCATTTTCCTAACTTTACCCCTAAATTTTCTATTTTTTTTCTATCGTGAGTTTTAATGGGAAAACTTAGCTTCTGGGCTATACTAATTGCACTATTCCTGATCTATATAATACGACGTAGTTTCAATTTTAAATTTGGTATACATAAATGTAATGATCACAGTATTATCGCCTTTCCTCATCGTACTAAGTGTTATTCTACATGGGTTAGTTTCAATGAATTTCATGGTTAAAAGGTACAGTTTTACTTGTTTTGGCGCCATCTCCATCCTCTCCTAAATTTGGGAAAATTACATGATTAGGTTTTAGTTTACACAGCTTTTGTTATGACGAGAGATCGAATACGGTTTGTTTTGCTGCAATTCGGCTCCAGACCTACCCCTAAAGTACTCAGATGACCACGTTTCCGGTCAGTAACTCTCTCTTCACAGACATACAGCCTGACCAAACGGTATACGTAACCTCTTCAATTTTCAGTTCGTGCGCTATTGGTCATCCCCTGTACCGCGACGGAAAGAGCACCTTCCTTATCCATGGGTCCGAGACCCTCCGAATTCCCGTCCTCCAGACAGTTACATTTAAAGGAGATCAAACCGGTTCCGTCCCCTCGTCAAACAACATTATATACTTGCGAATTTTTGCAAAGTCCGGGTTGAAAGGCCGTCCCTCGCATCAAAAGTTCAGAGATAACCACGCTTAAATCAGCAATTATTTCTGCCCAATCGATAGGTACAAATTATAAATATATGTAAACAATACGAGTTTTTATAATCCACAATACTCCAGTTTTCCCAGAAAATTGTGGATCTGACATCTCCAACACAGGTCGTGAATCTGTGCCAGATATTCAGACATATTACATAAGAATATACGTAAAAGTGATAATACAATATACATGATATATTACTTTTTGGTTTGGTTGACAGGTTGGTTTAATGAGACCCTGCTATCTCATGTAGTTTGAATTTAACTGTAGATTGATTTTTGTTTGGAGAAAAGGTAGGACTCCAAAAGCCCAAAATTTGCAAGGCCTGAACCTTGAAAACCTAAGTCGAAGATAAAATTAATTTTATAACATAACTTGGGAACGTATTGTCGACGAATGATTATGCTTATTTTGATATTTTTAATAATGTGGATTTTTGTTTGTTCTGTTGAATTCATCAATATGTTCGAACGGGTGTGGAGCGCCTTTGAATTGAATCTTTCATGAAAATGGCGCTATAAAAATATGTATGTACGTAAACTACAAATACGTGATTTCTAAAAGATGATAATTCATCGCAAAAGATGATAGTTATTTTTCAATTAAATGTCGACGTTTGTTAAGGTACTTATTCTTCGTAAGATGTACTGAAATTCGAATATATATATACATACTTATACGTATCTACATACTTCGATAAAAGAAGGGTGTGGTTTGGAATGTTGACCTAGTTTTAATAACAGTCGAGGAAGTGTGTCATTGAGATATGCGACAGTTATTAAGTGTCAGAGACCCCCGTCAGGAAGCATAACAATTAGGATTCATTGGTTTGTTTTAGAATGATAACGATCTTTGAATTAATAAAAATCGTTTGGGTTGTTGGTAATTTTAGTAACGTTAGTTTTGAATTTATATGTTAGGAAAATGTATATATTAATAAAATAAATTGTTTTTATAGGAGATATACATAAATATAATAATTGGTTTTATATATATATACATATTAAACATTGTATATAAATAAACATAAAATAAATAACGGCCATATAGATTTGATAGATACATTATACACTTTCTTTATATATATACCTATACACACATACATACTCTTAGTAAAGGCCAAGTCTTTAGCCGAAGTTATTTCACTACACAGTGAAATACCTATAAAAGATGTTCTGAAGTTGTTGACTATGAATTAACTCGATAAAGACAATTATACAGGTAGGTATCTACCGGAAATTTTTATAAATACTTAAATGTATTTATGAAAAAAAAATAGGTATTTTTGAATATTTAAAAGTCAAGTGCTGGTAATGAGTGAGACAATTGAATTATCTATAGTACTAGTTTAATTATAATTCAATGCGAAAGGAAAGATTTATCGTAAAATATCTCATGAAGGTAGCACAAATATTTGATTAGAACGGCTTTGTTCAAGTATACAAAACATTCACTCATGATAGATAACGGTCGTATAGTATTGACCTATATATTAAACATTAAATATAAATATATATATATACATATTTACATATACACACATACAATACATGTACTTATAAGTCATTAGAAATATAATTCATATCTCCATCCTCGCCTTCCCCGGGATCCTGAAAACTTGTATATTAATTTGACTCACCTGAATTCCGACAAATTCATAATTTTTCCAGACGGGTTATACACGCCAATATGAAGATTCAGAAAATATTGAACTTCCCTGCCTGGAATGTTTAATCTAAGTTAGAAATATTTACTTAATACAATCTAGTGTTTCCTAATTTCAATTCGTGATCTACCGATTTGTACTATTTCTTCAAATTTAATGATCTCTCAATCCGGATATTATTAAACAATATTTAAATTTTTGTTGTTTTATTTTCCTATTTTATTCTTTGTACTCACGTAATTCTCTTTACTAACTATTAATTAAATCCGTAAACCGAACGCTTGGTAATATTTTAGAACTTTATTATTTTTCTTTGACGAAATTAATCCCACGCTAGGTATTAAAAATGAATTATATGAAACTAAGACTCAGCTGTTTTAAACTTTCACTAAATTATTTTAAACGCAATTATATTTAATTTTTCTTAAACTCGTAATGAATTTAGTTCAACACAAAATATGAATTAAATCACATTTCATTTAAACAATTTTAATTAATTCACAGAAGCTAATTTTAAAAATCTTTAAACAAATAACTTTATTAATTTTTAGAAATTTTCAATATTTATTAAATTATTATTATTATCACATTGCTCTAACAGTTTTGAGAAAATTAATTTAATTACAACTTTTAGAATCTTTAACGTAATTTAAGTATTATTAATTTTTAGGAAATTTCACTATTTATGAAACTATTATTGTATTAGATCAACAAGAGAATTTATTTTAATACAATATTAATTCGAACACAAAACACTTTATTTACTGGGTCACTTTTTTTATATCACTTCACTTAAATATAATGAATTTTAGAAGACTTCGATTCAAACACTTTATTTATAAACACTTTCGATTATTATAATTTCACTTAAAACCACCAATTTTAATTAATTCACAGAAGTAATTTTTAGTATCAACTTAATTATAATGAATTTTAACTTCAATATTTTTCAAACTATTATTGAATTAAATCAAACTATTGTTGAATCAATCCAACAACTATTTAAAAGAATTTATTTAAAACTTTATTTAATTGTAAGAAACAAATCAAATGAAACTTCCTAAGTCCAAAAACAAAACAATTACTTAAAATCGGCCAGCACGTAATTTAATTTTTTTCTCGCCCGACGTATTCCGCGACTAATCCCATATTCCCTCATTACATTGCCTTATATACCTAGCTTAGAATCAAAAGGATTTAACTCCATTCCATACCTACATTAAATTATGTTCTCTATTAACTCGTAAACCTATATGTAAGTAATACTAATTTCGACTGTAATTCTTCAATGTAAATATTTAGATAAAATCTGGCCCGCCTCTGAATCCATCACTTTTCCTCACTCCGGCCAGGATCGAATTTAGTTCATTCCTCTAGATCGCCCTGCTGTTCCTTATTTTAGAAATTCCCTTAGTCCCTGGTTATCTTGATATGCGATATCTTTTTATTTATGAATTTTCCGATGGTAACATGGTTTTTCTCTGATCTAACATGTGAATATTCGATTAACGCATATTTTCGTGCAATTCTCAATTGATCCTAATATTGGTGTAAACACTTTATAATTTCTTCCCCACCTCACCTGCCTGAGTTAATAAATATACCTTTCCAGAATGATTTTTCAATGTGTTGCACTGCTTCTTCCTGGTCTAGCTGTATTACACCTTTTGCATGTACCTATCGTCTGCTTATACTTTCATCCGGGTCGATTGATATCATCCTTAATTGATTTTTCACCACCTTTAATAATTTTATGTATTAATTTATTGGCGTTTTTACCTGCGATTTACCTACCCCAAACCTGGTAGATATGAGTTCGTTCACTTCTTTCCTGGCCACTCCCCTTTCTCCATTCCACTCTAACTCAATATCACATTAGATTATTGTTTACTATGGGTAATAATCATTACTTTTGTAAAAAACCGATATAAATCAGAGTTAATCGAAAACCCATTATTTTTTATTACTTTTCCTTAAATAAATATTCCTATCTTCCCTGTATATTTTTAATTGTTCGTTTATCTCTTTATTGCCCGAGTTTCATGTTCATCTGATCGCTTGGATAAACAATTCTTGTCGCCTTGTTTACATTAGTCATTGACAACCTCAAAATTTTACCTAAATGTATCGAACTATATTCAAAGTAGTAGTCCATATATCTCAATATTTCTATTGAATTCCTTCAGTTTAAATTTTATAATTGATTGATACATTTCTCATCTACATTTTCATAATATCTGATGTCCCGAATCTACTCAATTAATACCTTTTATCACCTAAAATCAGCCTAGTTTCACTCCCTTGTAATTATCTACGTTCCTGAAATTAGAAAATTGTACTTCTATTTCACATTAGTCTCGCCTAAATCGCCTCTTAAGTTTGCCGAAGTTTCCATACTGTATAATTCTTGTTTCTTCCCTTTTTCATCTGCTGAAGCTATTGTTCTCTGAATTATTTTCTCTAATTCGTTGTTTTTCCGCTTAGCCTTACATGACACGTCTTTCTGTCTAAATTCTAATGCAAACACGCCTTTCCCCGTGCAAGATAAATCATTTCTTTGTAGTTTTTTTATTTGTAATTAACATTTTGCATATTATTTTTACTTTCTACTTCCATTTTCAATGGTTATTCATCTCTGCATTTCCCATTGTTTCCTTTAAAGTTCACGACCTCTTCTCGTCCTGTTCGACCGCTAGTGAAATGTTTATATTATAGGCCGTTGATCTGAACCCTTTCGATTCACATAAATAATTAATATTTCCTTTGTCCTGTCACCACTAATTGTTGTTTATGTAGAACGCTCGTTTGATTGGTAACTTTTTCGTTGATTTCACCCAATCCTGTGATGTTTATTTATAAGAGGGAACACCTTCTTCTCACTGCCATCTCGTGGTTTTATGTTGCAACGAGTTTTATGAATCAAAATTATTGGATTATAATTCACTGTAATCAAACTCTCCACAAGTCGATAGATGTCGCTCCCTTAAGCTTTTCTAGCATGAAAGTTATGCATATAAAAAAAAATATTTTCCAGGGTTCTATTAAAAGAAAAGGATGATGGTTAGACCATTACAAACTGGTCTCATAAGCTAAGTCGGTTAAGCGGTTGCCCCGGATATGCAGAGATCCTGGGTTCGAGTCCCAGATGCGACTGAAATCTTTTTATTTTCTGTCTTTTTTTTCGTTTTCATGTTTCACTTAAGTTATGTTAATATTATTTTCTACAATGATTAAATTACAATCCGTTTTTAACGCTGCGGCAAGACTTATTGCAGGCGAATCTAAATACTCCCATATTTCAGAGCTTCTCAAAAACCTTCAATGTCCTGAAAGAATCGAGTTCAAACTTTGCTTGATTCTCATTTAAATCAATTAACGGGATGGCTCCGACTTACCTATCGGAACTACGTATCTCTGAAAATTTCATTTCACGCCAGTCAACTCTTAGATCAGCGACGTCATCGGCCATCGGAAGGCTGAAGGAATCAAAGCGCAAAATACCCACCCAAACTGAATGATCTTTTTTTAAAATTAAAGCTATAGTAAATATCTAGTACGGATTTGAAGTATTTTACTTTTTCATGTGTTAAATTATGAAATATAGACCACTAAAAAAATCATTTTTCACGATTTCAGAGGCAACTTCTGAAATTATTTGCCGGTTAAAGGTAGTTTTGTTTAATTTGTTATATTTACTATGTAAACATGATTGTATAAAATAAAAAAATAAAATTGTACATCTTTAAAAAAAACATTTTTTCGGGTTGATATTTTAAATTATGTGCGGAAAATTTGTGTTCCAACGTAAATTAGTCATTTTAAATTTAAGTCCACCATAATGCAAAATTTTGACACTTTTTAATTATTAATTTTATATTTCATTATATTTTCATAGTAGAAGGGGTAATTTTTATTTTTATCACTATTAACCCCCAAATAATTGCCAAAGTTGTCCCTAAAATCGTGAAAATTTTATTTCTTTAATTGCCTACATTTCATAATTTAAAAAATAAATAATTAAAATACTTTAGATATTAAAATACTTTATTTGCTGTAGCTTTTGATTTTTTTTAAATCATTCGGTTTGGGTGAGAATTTTGGCCTCAAATCCAAAAGCGAAGCGGTTATTTTGATATTTAATGTGGCAGGTAATCCCACCCAACATCGCCTAACGCGTGTAGCTTAGCCATTCTTAGCGATAACTTCCGTTGTTAGTTTTTTTTTAATACTTGGTTGTTCTTCCTACTGCCTACCCTGATAAAAAAACTCTGTGCACGCCACTGCACTATAGTATTAACATACCTACATATAAATTCATTTTATGAATACTTTCCAGTCCTAAAATTAGTTAAGAAATATTTGTACAGCGCCCTTGTGGTGATTTTTCACAAAAACGGCGCTATACAAATCATCCAGCTATTATTATTAAATACGCGTCAGAAATATTTTTTAAAGTGAACACTGCTCAAGAGTCCCATCTGCCCGAAGACAGTGGGACTATGATGGTATCCCCAATCGGAATAACATGGATGGATGGGAGGGAAATAGAAAGTTCCAAACCGGTCTAAAATTTTATTATATTTAACGTTCGATGGATTAAAGTCTAAATATTTTAAAAGCTATTTTTGGAAGTTAGGTAATAAATAGATTAATCAAATACTTTTTTTTGCTACTTAGACATCCGAGTTCTTGGCCACTAACCAATAGAAGCACTTTGAGATAACAATGGCCACCCTTTTAGCAGCTGTCATTCGCTAGAAGCTGAACCCTAATCTGTTCAGAGTCTAAGAGGTCAACATATAAACCACTGAAGAGTTAAACCAAAAAAAAGTGTTTAGAGGAGGTGTCTGTGTGCCTGAAATAAGCTAATTTTTCCTTATTTCTTATGTAAATTATCAAAACGTTTTATAAGAACGGATGATAAGGGGGCTGGGAGTCTAAAGGTCTTGAGTAAATTGGCGACATCAGTTTTCTTTCAAATGGGTATAAGTCGCACTTCTAGAGATTATCAGATTGTCTTCAGGAATCATTTTTTTTTATTATTATTAAGGAATAAATATTAAAAATAATTTCTTCAAATTGATAACTTTGTGGCATCATTATTAATTATATAATTGAAAATACACTTTGTATATGCCACTTTACTTAAAATATATAAATATTTCTACATGTTTCGATACCAATGCTATAAAATAAAATGCTATCATCTTCCTGAAGATGATAGCATTGCTATCGAAACATGTAGAAATATTATGCTATCATCTTCCTGAAGATGATAGCATTGCTATCGAAACATGTAGAAATATTTATATATTTTAAGTAAAGTGGTATATACAAAGTATATTTTCAATTATATTATTAAAAATAAATTTATGTTATAGAATTTTTTCATAGTCCTCCTCACTAGGAGATCCTGTGCTGAGGCGGACCAGGTTTTGCACAAAGGGGTTTCAGCGACTTCTATATTTCAACTTCAAGGTTAGGGTAGGGTCATTCCAGTAATTTCTATGACGTTTTTTTTTAGAATAATAGTCAGTTGTTCTGGTAATTCCTTAAGCCAAGTTTTGCTGGACTTACTGCAATTATTAATTGGTGTTAAGTGATAGTTTGTTATATAATTTTACAGCTAAAAATTCACAGCTTCTTTGTCCAAAAGTAGTATTGCATTTACGTTTATTTGTCTTGTCTAGTTGCTTTGTTCTGGTATTATGATCATGAAGAGTCATAGCCATTTTCTCATTTTTAAGATGATTAACTAGAATATTTTTGGCAAAGATTTTTTGGTTACTTGGAGCGTTGAAATGTTTAAAAATTTCCATTGTTGACGTCCTTATAGGGACCTTTAAAATGGTATTTATGCTGCATTTCTGGGTTGTATTTAGTGGTTTTATGTAATTTGATGCAGCTGAGCCCCATCCTAAAATTCCATATTCCAAATGAGAGTGACATAAAGAATAATATACTCTATTTAGATCATCGATGGACAAGATATTTCGTAATTTTTTGAAGAAATAGGTGAGTTTTATTAACTTTTTTGAAGTTCCGTTAATGTGTACATCCCAGCGAAGTTTATCATCGATTAAGATTCCAAGATATTTAATGTTTTTAGCTTTGGTTATATTCGTTATATGATGGTTTCAAACATCAAATTGTTTTATGCTGCCTAAAAAAGAAACAAATGTTATTTTTTCATTATAAAGGTAGCTGCCAATAATATGGGATTAAAAATGGAGAATAATAATGACAAATCAAGAATTTGAGATGTGATATCGATGAATATGACATAAATTGAATTGGTGTCATTAGCTAAGTTTGGTTAAGCGGTTGGCCCGGAAAGGCAGAGGTCCTGGATTCGAGTCCCAGATGCGACTGAAATCTTTTTTATTTTCTGTCGTTTTTTTTCCGTTTTCATGTTTCATTTCGGTTATGTTAATATTATTTTCTACAATAATTTAATGTTTTTTTTTAATCTTTTCCAACTGCAAACATCTAAAAGATGCGACAAGATGATGGCATCATTTTTCCAGCAAAAAGCAACCTAGTTTATTTCACACGAGAGATCTGTTATTAATTAGGAACCTAAGACGGGCTTATATCTAATTATTTAAACACCCTCCGCTTAGCAGGAACAATGGCAGCCTGAAAGCTGAAAGGAACATTAAGGGTTGAAAGGAACACTTGCCCAGAAGGGGAAGGGGTGCAGACTGCTGAGACCCCTCGCTATTCAAAGGTGAGCTGCTAATTCGAGGTTTAGCGAAGGCTGTGTCTTTGAATTACGACTCTAAGACGGAGTAACTGGTATCAATTAGCAAGTCGGTGGGTTTGTCGCAGTGTCAGCCTGAAAATGATGGAAATTTCTCTGAAAGGCCTCAGGAGCCAGATAATCCCAAGAATTGTAATCAATAAAGAATGCTAATGTCTCCAATTTATATGAAACCTTGGCTCGAAGGAAATCAATGGATTTAATGATCCGTTCGAGGAAGAATTTCGACATTTAAAAATGTTTAAACGTTCAATTTTTAATTATTTTTTTATTGAGATTTAATAACCTCATTTTAATATTTAATCATTCTAGAAAATGAAACACGAAAACGGAAAAAAACGACAGAAAATAAAAAGATTTCGGTCGCATCTGGGACTCGAACTCAGGACCTCTGCCTAACCGGGGCTACCGCTTAACCAACTTAGCTAATGACACCAGTTCAATTTATGCCATTTTCATCGATATCATATCTCAAATTCTTGATTTGTCAATATTATTCTCCATTTTTAATCCCATATTATTGGCAGCTATCTTTATAATGATTTCAAAGTTCTTAACGAACACAATTGCAAACTAGACAGTGTCAAATTTTTAAAAATATATAAAAAAATATTTAATAATTAAAAATTGAATAAATTCTTTAGTCTTTTATAAAAATTCAATAGATGTCTCATATTAATAAAAAAATCGGATATTAATTAAATGTTTAATCATTTTTAACAGAAGTAAGGAATAATACCCTGGGATATAATTAAAATAAAATACTTGTGACATATTTTATGTACACCACTGTTTAATATGTAAAGGTGTGGAAGATACTCTCAGTATCGTCCTGGTGAAAGACCACCATTCAGAATTGAAACGTTGCTTGAAATGGCTTTTAGCCGTGTTTGTTGACCAGATCTGAATAGCTAGGTATTTTCCCACCTTCCTCTTCCCCTTCTCCTTCCCTTCACCAATAACTTCAGCCTCACAACATTCCCCAATTGGGAATGCCATAGTCTCACTGGCTCCAGACGGTTGGGAGCAGTTGGGACTCTTGTGCGGTATTCATATAAAAATAAAAATAAATATATATCAACATGTTTCGGAAGCAAAGCTTCCCTCGTCAGGATATACAGGATACTAAGAAATAATGACACGTATACTTAACTACTTTCATCACTTATTGTTAATTTTTGTTTACGTTTGTAATTTGTCTATTCTTGCATTATTATTTGTATATATTGTAATTATTTTTTAATATACTATATATCCCGATGAGGGAAGCTTTGCTTCCGAAACATGTTGATATTAAATATTAAACAGTGGTCTACATATAATATTTATTATTCATTTTATTAATAATGACTATAAAAAGTAATTTTTACATGCATTGGGATATAATTGATTGGAGAGGACCTATAGCTCTAAGAAACGTCAATGAATACACACGTGGAGTAACACTGATTTATCTATGATGCCAACGTCATGTGACGCTAGAGGAGGTTGCTACAGATACTACAATCGAGCAGATGCTACGGACAAAGCAACTCAATAAGGAGAGAGAGCTCTTGAAAAGTGTGAAGATAAGAATAACGACACCTCGACATGGAGTTGCTACGAGCAACAAGTGCTATGTAACCAAATTGGCCATTAAAAGAGGACTGAAAAGCGAAAGGGTGTAGGGTGCAGGAAACTTTCTACGTTATCCCAGTGAGGATATCATTATTAATTATGTTGTTATTAAAAAAAGATAATAAAACATTATTATTATTATTATTATTTCTTATTCCACCCTTGCATCATCAGGAAGGTGTGAAAGTTTTGCAATATTTACTTTAATATGGCGACAGACGGTGACCAAGCGATCCGTTCTGTAACACACCAACGAAACTTGGCCCTACGGACGTATTGCATTTTGTTTACAATTAGGTACCTTTAACGTCAATGTATCACTCTTACACTCTTACACTGCCTACACACCTATCACGTGGCGTGCTCTGATAAGCAGAATTTCTCACTTTTGAGGCATATAATAGTACATGAGATCAGGGGGAGGTTCTCATCTAGAGGTCAACAAACACGGTGATTTTCTTGATTTTTTTTCATAGAAGGAAGTAAATTAACAACTTGAGATTTTAGATATTTATTTATCGACTCTTAAAGTGAAGAAAAATATTTTTTTGGTGCAAAAAGGTGTCATGAGAAGTGTCGTCGAACGTCACATTGAAAAAAAAGGTACTCAAACGGTCTCCATTGCACAGCACGTTAATGTCATCTGAAATGAAAAAACCAATTTTTTTTATAAATTACATGATATTTATTGGAGCTTAAACCTATAATATTAATAAAAAGTCGAAAATTACAAAAATGGCGGACATGTGAATTTTTATTACCGTTTTTTCACATTTTTCGCTCTTTAAAATGCTCTGAAAAAAAAGGCGACTAATATCATCCAAATTTAGGTTTGGGATCTAATAAATTTTATCTACTAAAATAAATAAAAAAAGTCAAGTGAATCCATCGAGTAGTTCTCGAGATATCGTGGAGACCAGTTTGAAAAACATGATTTTTCAGAAAACGCGTTTTAAGACTTGGTTAACAGTAATTTGAGTAACGCTGCACGCTACACTCGCACATATTAGTGTATAGAGACGCATGCTTTCCGTTATTTCAACGCCATAGCGCACTTGGTGGTGCTTCAATTAACTATTCTTACCACAGTAATTTAATTTAATTTAATTAATTTGCGCCGTTTCACAATTAATTCATTTAAAAATATTATGTAGTATCTTTTCGCACGTTCCAGAGTGGAAGATACTCTCAGTATCGCCCTGGTGAAAGACCACCATTCAGAATTGAAACGTTGCGTGAAATGGCTTTTAGCCGTGTTTGGTGACCAGATCTGAACAGCCAGATATTTCCCAACCTTCCTCATCCCCTTCTCCGTCCCCTCCCCAATACCTTCAGCCTCACAACATTCCCCGATTGAGATGCCATAGTCTCACTGGCTCCAGGCAGTTTGGAGCAGTTGGGACTCTTGTGGGGTATTCATATAAAAAAACAGTATTAATTATAAGAGTTTGCATTTGAAAAAGATTGATATGAGATACCCATTACCGCACAAACTCAATAATCTCAATTTACGTGAAGAAAAGATAGGTTCCTTTCTTATGCGATAACTTTTTTATGCAATCATTATAGGCCAAACCGCTTTGGGAACATATTCTACACATCATAAGCTATCGAAAAAAAAATTTCAAAAAAAAAACGATTTTTTTGTCGAGTTTCATGAGAACCTCCCCTTAACAGAGCGGTTCTATAGTTTAACAATAAATAAAAATGATTCGCATAAAGTCTACTATGCTCTTTGCCAATCGGGTGTAGAATATGGAATTATTGAATGGGGATCTGCTGCAAACACCCAAATTTAAGCAGCTTGTGAAAACACAAAAAAAAAAAAAAACAATCATAAAATAAAGTACTCCGACAAAAGAAAATTTTAAAAACTTGATTGTTTTCAGTATCTGTTTTGGCATCTTAGACTACCCACCCCTTCCTACCCGATCCAATTCATATTGTCACGGGAACTTGGAACTCTACGCTCGTCGCGGGATGAGTGTACACCGCCGCGGCATCAGAGAAGCTGACCAATTCTGGATTAGTGCAGTTTCAGTGAGGTGAATTTAAGTGCTAATTCGATTTCCGTGGCATCCTCCCTTTTCTCTTCAGTCCTTCATTCACCTCTTTTTTTCTCATCTGGTTCTCCAGATCAACTTCGCCGCCAGTCCAGAATTTGGGATTCTTTCAGAGCTATCGAAATAGTATCAAAAAAACTCGGAAATATGAGTAATGAGAAAAAAAATTATGGAAAAACATAACCTAAGCTAACTGACCAATACACTTATAGTACCAGGACAAAAACTTCAAGTCAAATATGTATTTCAAAATTAAATACATCATTTAGCCAGAAAAAAACAAATCAAAATATCTAGGTAAGCGCGAACACGAAGATGAGGAAATCACTAAAAATATGAGATCAACATAAGTATTAGTAATATCAACACAACAACCTACAGTCCGGCAGTCCGCCTCGGAACAGGAATCCTTGATTAGGAGGACATTTTAAACGTCACTTACAGACAGATTATCGACTACCCTTTGTCATGAAATAGCCGCAAAACTATCCTCATGTCCCTTGTTCTGCCTTCTTATGTTTTCCAATTATATATGTACATACCAAGCCGCGTCTCCTGCGACTATTTATTGAAAACATTTACAAAAAAAAAATCAAAACAAAGAGGCGTTTCCGTACACATTTTTGTATTCATACACAATCTTTTAGTCTTCCGACACCGATGGAAAACATTCCTCCACCTATGGGTATATCCAACAGCTGTTGGTACTTTCCACTCCCAACCCAACAGCTGCATTGACCTGATAAGGTGTATGTGAAATGACAATATCCTTCTTGACTCCACTAGCTCCATCAGTGAATATCTATCTATCCATATTGAGTAGTTCTCTCTATTTCGTTTGATATTATCCCAGGGGTTCTCTCGATTCTTGCTCCTAGTAACTTCACGGAAGCTAGATATTGTTTCATATAATAGTTTAACGTAATCCTGGGGTCTTATGTACAGTTTAATAGCTACCCAGCGTGAGAGATACGATACTAAACGGAAGCTTAACTTAGGATTCTGTATCTAGTCGGTACACCTATGCGGTTAGACGAGCTCTGAAAGCCGCAGCTATGTTGAGAGAGATGATAGCATATTCTGAAGATAAATGGGAGATTAATGTTGTGGTTCCCATATCCGCAATATTCGCCCGCTATAAATAACTTGCAATATTCAGCAGCTGCGCGCCGGAAAGGGTTGAAATTCATTATACAACATAATTAATAACACATGCATTATGTTTATATTTGTGTTCTATAGTCCAAGATTAAATTTTGCATTGAGAATATTACTGTTATTCTAGCTGTTAGTAATAAACAAGTTGTTATCCGTGAAAAATCGCGGCATGTAACATAAAAATACTTCTACATCATATTCTAAAGCCGCGTCTCCTGCGTTATCGTACTTATTGTTGTGTGCATACAGAATGTTTTTGTCTTCCGACATCGATGGAAAACATTCCTCTCGCGGGTAAAGAGGGGAAGGGGGGGGATGATTTGTTTCGTTTTTTTAAATCGCCGCACGGTGCGGGTCTATCTATGCGTCCCGTCCGATGATACTTCGTCATAAATCTGACGAGTTTTTTTTATGTTATACGGGGTGTGTTTAAAAGAAAAGGTGAATTTTGAATTTTCGCGGGCTATGTACATTCGATTATCGATTTTTTTGTTGTTGTATTGGTACACATATGTTTAGCATATGTTAACATTATCAGCCATTTTGGATAACATTATCACAATAAAATGGTAGGTACTGTCTTATCCTACCAGTTAAATGTAGCATTCGATTATCGATTTTTTTGTTGTTGTATTGGTACACATATGTTTACCATATGTTAACATTATCAGCCATTTTGGATAACATTATCACAATAAAATGGTAGGTACTGTCTTATCCTACCAGTTAAATATAGCAGTTCAATTAACAATCTTAAAAAACATGTTAAATCGCAAATAATTCTACGTTGAGATAATTTTACTAAATTTAATGAATAAAGTAGATAATCGTAGTATATGCGTTCTTTAAGAATACCCGAATACGTCGATACTATCTTTTCATTTGCTATACCGTGTTGCAGTTATCACAATAATAAGGTAAATGTGCCTTGATATTGATTTACGTGGTACATGCGAAAAAATAAAATTTAATATTTTATTTCGAACATAAATTGAGTATGACCAATGTTTAAAAAAAAAATGTACTCGTAAATGCCTATTTATGACTCTGTTCACCGCAATATTTGAGTAGGACAACTACAAATACTTTTTATGAGTACATTTATTTTCTTTGCTGACGCCGAGGTTCGAAATCTCCAACTCTGTATCCAACACATGTCACTCTCTCTCTCTCCCGAAAACCCTTTTTTTTATTTTTTTTTTTATTTTCGTCATTAATTTTTTTAAATTTGGACGCTCTTATAATTTTTTTGTTATCAAACTTTTGTTTTTTTTTTCAGAGCCAGCGCGCCACCGGCGACGGGCGAGGCTGGGCGGAGCCGCCCGCCCCGCCCCTCTTCTCCCCCGACGGCACCGCTTACGTGAGCACGGGCGCGGTGCGCGACGGGCCCGCCGGGCACTACCGGCACCTGCTGCACGCGGGCGGGCCCGCCCAGGCGCGCCGGCTGCTGCCGCTCACGCACGGCCGCTTCGAGGTGTCCCGCCTGCTGGCCTGGGATCATGACACTGATATGATGTGAGTTTACCTAATTAACTAACTAACCATCACGCAGTTTATCCGCAGGGGTACGCAGAGAAGATAGAGCGCCACACAACTCTAACTCTGTCTTTTTCGCGCATCATTTACATTCATATATCGTCTCATTCTTTCTTATTTCTCTGACTCTTGACAAGGTCCAAATAAAATATTCGAATAACTTGATCGTGCCATGCCTGTTCACAACATTCACTTCCACGTTGTATATTCTCCTTACACTCCTTTCTTCATTCATCCGCTCTACATGCTCAAACCATATAAGCCTTGCATCAGCCTTGCCTTTCCGAAATGTCATCATCATATAAGGGAAGATGTCACCCGTAATGTCCACTGAGAACTTCTCTGATTCGAAGCTTGATTTCATACCATACATTGCAGTTGCCTACATCGTGCCACAAATTATTGGGGTTTGTTATAAGATCTTGCATACAGTCTACTAAACCAAAAGCCATGACTTCTGTATTCAACTACATTTTAAGGTCCAAGCGTAGGCTTCCGCTGTATGGGCCCTGGTCGCGCCATATTGGTAAGGGGTAGATACTTGCTTTGTAACGGATGAATAAGTAAATCTCAATATTTATTCCTTCCTACCTACCCACCTTTACTGACTTTGAATGATTTATATATGGGAGTGTCGGAAGACTGTAACGGGATACTGGTGACTATTGAAGTGACTGATCGAAAATTGTAACAGGGTAAAAGTACCTTTTCATACATTTTTTTTCCAATTTGGACTTATTTATTTATGTATCGATGTCCCACAGGCTCAAACTTTTCGTCAAGATTAAGCAAGTGCGATATTTATTTCCTAAAATTGTAGATACTGATTACATCATTTTATGGGAATTGGTCCTTCGAATAACCCACGAAGAAATTCGCGCAAGTATGCCTTATAGGGTTTATACCCGGCTTCGCCCGCGAACGGCCAGTATAATGGAGTCGTGGAATCATACCAGAAAAAATATATTGTCATATTTAAAAGAATACAAAAAAAAACTCAGGTTATGTACTCGTATATTTTATTTTATTTGGAAAGCCAATAGTTTACAATAATATAGTATAGTAAATATATATATAAAATTAACTAATAATGAGTTTACACTCAAATGTCCAAATTATTCAATTACAAACAAAACTTATACTTTTAGCCTATGAAGATGATGGGATGATGGGAGGGGGGAGAAGGAATGGATCTAGTCTGTATAGGGTAAAATGTATTGTGTGAATGCTATTTATGGATTTTAGGTTTGAAGTTGTGAGGGACTGAGTTAAATAAGTCGAACTCACGGTATGCAGTGTTAAAAATGAGTGAAGCGCGGTGAATAAATGTGTTTTGAGAATACACGGTGAGTACCGCAATTTGTGCAATATGAAGATTTGCTGTCTGAGACGCGCTACCAAAATCTCCAGTCTTGGAGTGGGGCCCTTAATTTGATCGAAAATCCGTACCTCCTGGAGTGCTATAAATACCTTATAGAAACAACTACTGCCAGGGACGGCACATATGTTTTGCCATGCATACCGCATGGCAAAACAGACGTGTTGGCTAATCACATCATGACAAGGGGTATGGTGCTGCTAAATAACATCTCTCTTGATATCTTAAACATAAACCTTGAAGGTTTCAAGAGACATGCAAATATGTCTCTTAATTTATGTCATTCTAATTAACACTTATGTTTAAATGTTTATTTGTATCTTTATTAGATAATAAACGGACGCAGTCTGTTATACATCATCTGGAGGTATTCCTCTTCCACAAATGTTCTTCACCAATTCCAGTTCGTATCTATTCTTCTTCTCCAAATCAGGTCATTCATCCTGTTCCGATTCTCTCCCACTCCGTTAGTTCGCCTCTTCCTTAGTCTGGTTCTGCTTGTTAATCTGTTAGATTTATTTTCTTTCTAATATCTGTTCCTCTATATAGTCTATATCTATGTTGTCTTTTCTCTAGCCTCAAGAACAAGAACCAACAGCTGTGGGTGAGAACACATATTTTTTTTTGTTTTTTGGCTTGTATACTTTTTTGCTGCAAAGGAACAGTCATACTTCTTTTATTTTGCTCACTTAACTCTGGTACCATTAACCCTTTGCCCACTAAATCGTTGTCACAAATAAACCCTTCCTACTTAAGGTGTTGGTAAGTACCATAGGACATTTTGAAATAAAACTGCAATGTCCATATCACACATGAAAATCTTTCTAAAAACAGAGTAGGTTTCATCGTTTCCCCAAGGAATATATTCATAAAGTGTTCCCTTCTACACACTGTTAACCACAATCTGCACAGATGTCCTAATGATGGACATCGCAAGACTGCCTGAAGCTTTGGTTAAAGGTAAAGGAAGCGCATATCGCCATAAAAATTAATTAAGTTTTTGTTCTTTTCAGCTATTACCTCGGCATCCCAGAGGGCCGGCCCAGCGAGCTGCACCTGTACCGCGTGCCCGCCGTGCCAGCGCGCGCCGGCGCCCCCCCGCGCGCCCCACAGTGCATAACGTGCTTGGGGGGCGGCGGGCACGGGCCCCCCGCCGCCGCAAGCACGCCCGCCCCTCCGCCGCCGCCCGCAGCGCAGATCCCGCGCACGCGTTGGGAGGGGGGGGACGAGTGGGACGCGGAGGAGGACGATGAGGCCACGGAGCCTCCGGTGATAGCGGCGCCGAAGAAGAAGAAAGAAAAACAACCAGGTAATTGTGAGTTTGAACTATAGATCATAGAAACAAGAGAGATGGGCCATAACCATTATTAGTATGAAACCGCAAGCTTTGCCAACACCGTTATTCCATTCTGATGCAAATCGCATTCGAAAAGTACAGTTTAATCGTAGCTCGGCGATAGTCGGCACAATTCCATGCCATATCTCCCTTTGTTCCCATTATCTATAATTTGAACATTTCTCGCGTTGGGGATTCTATAGTTACACTTGCTTTGAACAGTTGAAATTCTTTTTTTTTTGTCTGGGAAGACAGTGGAGAATCTGACACAAACGGCAAGTACCAAAAGTCAAAAACATAAGCCATTTGTGACAAAACCTTGTCACAAGCAAACGAGGTGCTCAAAAAAAGTTGGTAGCTAGAACGGTTAAATGAGCTTGCAATTATACGTCTCCGAAACACGTATCTATTAGGATCAGAATAAAATAACACTGCATTCTGGATCGATTTAACGATTTAACGATGCAGTAAAATATTAATATCCATGAAACAAAAATCTAATTTATTTATGTAATTTTTATTTATTTCTAGATTCGTGGGGCCCTCAGCCCTGCCTGTACCACAACGCCTGGTTCAGCCCCACAGGGGCCTACTTTGTGCTGGAGTGCCTGGGCCCCGGAGTTCCGAGGGCGGAGCTCCGGGCCTCTAGACACCCGGTGCCCAAACTAGTCATGCACCTGCAGAATAACACCGAGCTGCAAGTATGACGCCCAAGTATTTGCGCACCAACGTACCCACCGCAATAGAGACAAATCTGAGATTCCTTCAAAGATCTAAGCTGTAAATCTAAATAAAATTCAAACTGATCTTTTCTATTGATCCCAAGTTTTCACTTCTAATTTATATTCGCTAAATACCTCATTATGAACATCTTAACATTCCACCACGGGTAGCTGTCTGGAATAACAGATACTGTTTTCCACATTGATTGACTTTTTGGGGTAAAACACCGTATTGCGCTTCTTCTTCTTTCTTGGGTGAACCACAGGTTGCCAAGAAAGCACCCAAACACTTTCTTCACCAAAGCAGATGCAGAACGCTTCAATGGCAACACAGGTGATTGCCCCAAAAATTTATCAACACATTTCTCTTGATAGAATCTTAAATAATATCTGACAATACTGCGCTGCTTCCTCCTTATTGCTGTGTCCATCATTGGGGTAGATGCAGGATGCGGCAAGGGTAATATGACTGATTACTCCAAAAATAAATCGAAGTAATTCATTTGACCATGAGAAGCTTAAATTATATCTGACAATACAGTTCTGTTTCCAGGAACGAGTGGCGGGCATCGCGCTCCCTGTGACTCGCACCTTCCCAGTGCAAGTTTCAGGGGGTCACAGAGCACAGGTCAGATTACTTCTGCCACCAGGGTTGAGAGAAGATGAGATCACCCGGTATCCTCTCGTATTGCACGTGTAAGTAAACAAATCTCTAACTATGCTAATTTCGTCAATTGGTTATTCAAACCTGAATAAAAAGGTATAAACAAAAATTGCTTTTGACATTCCAGAGTACAACTTTGAAAGGCAATAAATAGCATGCCCCATACAAATCTAATAGGACCTACATACAAATCCCGTGGTACCCCTAAATATATTTTGTTGCCTTGCCACAACATTGTACTTTACGCATTACATTAAAGATATTTTTTTCACTGACACATAACTCAGTAATAGATCAGTTGGGCAAAAATAAATAAATAACTAATACCTCCTGCGTAAAATGCGGTATAACAACGGTTGGTCACTAAGCAACGTTTGTAAAAGTACGCCATGAAAAATGTTTCCTGTCATTCTTTAGAATTAGATATCGTGTTACCTAATGAAAGAATGTCCTGCGATTGTACAGTGCCATAACATAAAAACTGATTTTTTAATAGCAGTTGTATAATTATATTGTATGTCACAACGCATTCTTGTTAGGGTCTGTATTTCAGTTACTGTAAGCTCGGCTTCAGAGATATTTACGTTTGTCAAGTTGCTATCTGTTTTGTTTCCTGATAACCTAATCCGAATCATTAAACTCCTGAGTATACTAAAACCGTGCCAAAGATATCTCTTTGCTAGATTAGGATCGCCCCCAATTCAAATAAAACAGGTCCTAGGTGGAAGCCCTGTGGTATTCTAAAATACATTGATAAAAGACATACATCTAATAAAGGCGTTTTCATTCCAGATACGGCGGACCAGGTAGCCAGCTGGTGACGCAGCGCTGGAGAGTGGACTGGCCAGCGTGGCTAGCAGCCTCCAGGGGTTGCGTGGTGGCGCAGGTGGACGGGCGGGGCACGGCGGGGCAAGGCTACCGGCTGCTGCATGAGGTCTATCAGAGGCTGGGCACTGTGGAAGTAGCCGACCAGCTGGAGGTTACTGAGTAAGTGTTCCAACCACTGTTGAATTGAGTTAGTCAGATGTTTATGGTCTTGTTAAAAACTATTGCTCATGAAGGGTTCTTCAAGAGCTGTAGAGCTGATGATATAGCTATCTATTCTTTTTAGTAATACATGCACTCGGTCTTAGAACAACCTGAAGATTTTATTAATTTAACTTTCAATATTTTTTTCAAATTTAATATTATCTTGTAGTTCGCCAAATATTTTCGTTGCTCGGTACATCAATTTATTTTGTTACTATTTATGAACGACCATCTCATTTTATCTCCATTCAATATCTGCTGTTGCATTTGTACTGGAAGTTTTCCATTTATCTCAGAATTTATATTAATAAATGTATTATTCACTCACCGTCTTTGTTGTAACTCATCCAGTTCAACATTCCTTGCCGTAAACTCAAAAAATGAATTGCTTTACCTCAATCAACACTCTACTAATTATGGGTACCATTCTCCACTGTCCAGAATGTCGAGACTTGTTAACTCAAGCTAGAGCCTTGAAATTTTTGGTGCCAACCTAAGTGATTTTTGTCAGGCTTTACGAAAATAAACTTCGAAGGATATTATGGATTCTATACCAAAATCTTGTTCAGGCTTTGAGTTAAATGTTCTCTCGAGTCTATATTTTTAATCATTTCTTTACTCATGTATTATGGATGTGCTGTTATTTTTCTGTAGCTCTTGTTTATTTCATTTTGTGTTGTGTATTTTGTGAAGTTGGACAATGGTCCATTAATATATACATAAGTATATGGTCTATTGTGATTATTTTATATGTGAATAATATTGTGTTTGAATAAATTATTGTTTGAATGACGCAATAATTAACTCCTTCAACATCTCTCTGACTTTCGAATACCTATATTTCATCAATGCTCATAATTAACTTATATCGCAATGATTGCGTTGTAAAAAAATTGTTTGGATACGGTACGCATGTATGTATTGCTGCGTTTCCTATTTGATAAAACTTTTATAAACTGATTTTTCCAGGTATCTCCGGGACTCGCTCCACTTTGTGGACAAGCGTCGAGTGGCCGTTTGGGGCTGGTCCTATGGAGGGTTTGTGGCGGCCCTTGCTTTGGCCAGCCCTCTCGCCGTGTTCCACTGTGGGATATCAGTTGCCCCTGTCACCAACTGGAGACTGTATGGTACGAAGAAATTATTTATCAGTTCATTTCAATACCGAAAAAATTTTTTTTCGATATATTTTTCCCTTATTTTCTAGAGATTTGTGGACATATTAGTGCATTTCAAATGAGTCAAGCTTTGCATAAAGACTATCGTGGTGATTTTTGAATGTGTGGCCACAACATAAACAGAATTATTCTCAATCTAACTAATTGTTCGCTGAAACATTAGACTTATTCTTTCCGAAATGCGGAAACGAGTGCATGAAGCAATCCTGCAAGAGCCTGATGAAGTAGGTGGCGACATACCCATTCCTTCTTCTGTGCATCAAATGAAGAATTCACATTTTCTGAAACATTTACAATATGAGGGGATATTTCACCTTGTGAGAATGTCTGTAACCAAATGATCCTCGCCAATGGTAGAGACCACTGAAAATTATTCTGTAGTCTAAATTATATTGCAGATTCAGCGTACACCGAACGCTACATGGGCCTGCCCAATGCGACGGGCAACTACCGCGGGTACGCGGAAGCCGATGTCACCAAGCAGGCGGACAACCTCAAAGACAAGCTGTTCTACTTGGTGCATGGCGCGGCGGATGACAATGTCCACCTCCAGCAAAGCTTGCTGCTGGCCAGGGCGTTGGCCAACAAAGGAGCCATCTTCAGACAGCAGGTAGTGTCCCAATCAATACAACATTCATCATTATTTCTTCGGCCTGTCCTAGTCGGGGGCGTTTAGAAACATCTCATAGTAAAAAAAAAAAGTAGTCTTGATGTGAAAACTGATAGACGGACCCATCTCATCTTCCCATTCGGGAAAGTTGCAGTCGACTATCCTAGTCGGGTTAAGAATCCATCGCTCTGACAAGGCATCTCCAGGTGCCCCTATTCTGTACTCTATTTCAGGCTCATTCGCTTCTCCCATAACCTCTGCAAGGGCTTTCCCCCGCTTTGTCTGGTACTGCCAACTTGACGTTTTCCTTCTGGAATTGCCGCCAGCCTTTTATGTAGAAGTCGCTCTTCTGTCATTCTAAGCACATACCCAAGACACCTCAAATGCAACTTTTCTTTAAAGATTAGCAGGAGTTCGGTGCCAAGTATATCTCCGATCGTCGAACTGCTCACTCAACCCCATTTAGTGACTCCTTTCACTTCTCTCAAATAACTAACTCATTTCTTCATCAGAAAAATTAATAATTAGACAATCTGCGGATCTATATGAAGAGTCCATAACAATTATGATCACTTTGTCCTATATGAGTAATCTATTTGATTGTTTTCCCTGCATTAACCGATGGATTGCGTTATATAAAACATGCACTTCACATTGCTATATTCTACCAGTTTTTGCAAAAGTTTAAAGATCCCTCCGGCGTCGTTGGACAGCCGTGAGTTATGCCAAATGTGTACATAGTTTACATTAATGGTCAAAAACTCGAGGCTGTAGAATAGCATTCCTAGAGATGACATAGGTCTTTAGGGAAATTATTCCCGCAGGGCCTCCTGTGTGTTACTGTAAAAAAAGTGTTTTTTTTTCATGTTTTTTTTTTTACTTATTGGCTTCTGTGTTCTCTTCCTTTTTCATAGTGGTTGTTTCCTGGATCCGAGTTATCTCTTTCTTTTTTTCCTTCCCACAGCATTCTCAAAGATTAGAGGAAACCAAAAAGCATTATTTGTTGAGTTAATACTCATATAAGGAGAAATTCTAATCATTCGAATGTATTTTGTTTTCAGGTCTATCCGGACGAAGGTCACAGCCTCTCCGGAGTGAAGAAGCATCTCTACCGCTCCATGGCAGCCTTCCTAGAAGATTGCTTTCGGAAGCAGGTGCCCCCAGAGTCCAAAGCCGGGCTCAGGAACGGCGGGGGATCTGAGTAAACCTACTCAAAATCCACATAAATTCCACTTCCAAAATCCATTCAAGGTCCACTTAAGAGCCACGCAAGAACCGTTTGATAATTTCAACCAGAAATACATTATTTGTATTATTTATTATTATTAATCGTTTTTATTTCAATACCAAATTGAAATTCAGCATTAAAAATAAAAAAAAAAAGCTGCAATAAAAACAGCTTATTTGGAAAAATTACATTGAAGACAGATTTATGTTGTTTGGTTTTTGAATTGTTGAGCTGTGTTACTTATTCTCCTTCTTCTTTAGTAAAATATGTTGACAGACAATCTGTATGTACTGTTGTTGATTAACACTAAAATTGATTCAAGAAAATGGAGCACAACATGGTTCAATACCTAAAAAGTCACAAAACTTAAATAAGTCTTCAATTTTTTTTTTTGCAAACCAGCTGATTTATTGCAGCTTTTTAATTTTTTTTAACATTAAAATTGTTTTCAAATACAAATCAAAATAGGTTCTGATTATTATACAAGCTTTGGATTTTGCTTGGTTTTTCAGTGATGTTTTGGTTGAAGTAAATTTTAAAACCACACAAGTTAAGCAGTGATATTTTATGAATATTCCTCTGTTATTTTCGTGTGTTGATTTACTTGAACGTAGTGCCAATCGATCCAGATCTAGTTTTAAAGTCAGTGGGACTCAGTGACGATGTAGCGATTAAGGAAAACAACAATATGTAATATTATAAGCGGAAGAGAGAAACAATGAAAACCTAAGTGCCAAATTATTGTTCCAAAAATCAATGTTGTGCGCGGCATTGCGGTATTTATTAAACATAGTAGTGTTTGTACACCAATACGTGTACAAAGAACATATTTTTGTGATCATGTCAAAAATATTTTATTTATAAAACAACCTAAATCAAATTGAGGCGGAGGAAATGATAAGTTTGACATTGCTACTTCTTGATCCTGGTTTTGTGAAAGTTCTTGCGGCGAAATTTGGTGACAGTGTGCGGCCAAAGAACAAAGGAGAATGGGAAACTTTGAATGAATCCACCCCCCCCCCCCCCTACCTCTTTTCTCTTATTTCACACAACTGTTGCTTGGATTATCATTGGTTCTGACCCTCTCGCCCATCGAAGATTGGCTAACATCCACAGGGCAAATAATACACAGAGATGCCCTAACATGCAAGGGTGAGAAACCAACGTGAACTAAGCTGTTACCAAAACGGGTGTCACGGAGACATATACCTCCAGCTGTCGAAATGGTATTTGGGGAAGGTCAATTAATTCTGACGTCGGTGATATCATCAATACAAGCTTCACTTTGCAGGCTGATGGAACAACGCAACTGATCCGCACTCGTGCCATTCACAAAAGCTTTGAAGCCATGAGGTTCGGCGTCTTCTTCCGCCTCGTCTTCTATTAACATTTCCCTGGATTATTAGTTTGACGATTGAAATTTAGGCGTCACCTTTTTACCGCTTTTGCCTGATTTACACATTGGTAATTTCGCCGCAAGGACTTCTAAGATCGCAAAAGATTGTACAAAAGACTTAATAATGTTGGACTTGTACGGTTGTAAGAAAATGTGCGGTATTGTAAACATTTTCGCTATTAAGTCAAAGAGGACGCACAAAAAAAAAAAACAATGAGATAACCTTATTTTTTTACAAAAAAAAGCTGCTGAAAGGGCAGCCTTTTCGCTGAACATTTTGTTAAAAAAACTGTAAAGTAGCTGGCTTGCTAAATTAAATTTAATGAACGATCAAATTGATTTTTGATGACTTCAAATTATTTTATTCCCCTCAATTTGATGCCGCGTTAAATATAACAACATTCATTTAAACTTTAGTTGTATTTTAGTATGGAATTTAGTAACAATAACTTCTACATTGTGCATTAAAATAATTCATTATTACTAAAATACGTGGTAAATTGAAAAATAAAGTTGTGAAAATCAAATTACGATAAATAAAAAATCTAATCTTCCAGTACCCCTAGATTTAAGAAATTGTTTTTTTTTTCTTAAAATAAACGAAAATAGTTCTAAAGACGGTTTTTTGTTATTTGTAATTTCCAAAATTATTTTAATTATATTTCTGATATTTTATCCATTGGACAATCGATTCTTTTTTGTAAATACAAACTTTATGTAAATATTTTTCGTTTTTAAAATAACCTTTCGCTGTACATTTTTATTGAATATGTTAATTTTGTATGTATATTGTTCTAAATTAATTATGCTCTTTTCTTTGAATTAATATTGTAGTCTGTAGAATCTTTCTTGTAAATTTGCATAATCCATTAGAAATTCTACTGTTATTATTATCTACCCTCTACTGTTCAAAAATGAAGAAAAAAAAAACTAAATTAGTACTATTACCATAAACAAAGCACAAGTTATCATCCTAATGTATAAAATACTAAATAGGTAGTCATGTTTAGTTAAATTATTAGAATGTTGACGCAATGGCGATTCCCTAGCATTGCCTAATGATTGACTAGTGATTACCTAGCGATTATCTAGTGATTGCCTAGCGATTGACTAGTGATTGACCACTGATTGATTAATGAATGACTAGTGAATGACTAGTAATTGACTAGTGATTAACTAGCGATTGACTAGCAATTTACTGGTGATTCACTAGCGATTGGTTAGAAATTGACAAGTGAATAATTAGTATTTGACTCGGGATTTGCTAGTTATTGACTAGTGAATTACTATTGATTTACTAGTGATTGACTAGGGATTCACTTGTGATTGACTAGTGATAGACTAGTGATTGACTAGTGATTGACTAGTGAATGACTAATAATTGACTGGTGACAGTCAAAAAGAAACATTTTAAATTCATTGTGTTGTAGAGTGATCTGAAGTGAATTGCAGACTTTTTTACGTACGAGTTAAATAGATGGGTAGGACTGAAGGATATGAATCAGATTGTATATAGTTAGAATCAAAATGTAAATTACTATTTCTAAGGGTCCAAAAGTAATTAATACTGATTTCAATTTTCCGTGTTTGTAGAGGTTAGTGTGAACAAAAACATTAATAACTTAATCATTTCAACGTTTGTTGTGTTTTTAGAATACACGCAGAGAAATACATCCTTTGTTCCAATCCAAACGATCCATAACCCCGGGCAACACCGGTACACGACAGCTAGTTATCAATAAGGCCTAAACTAAGACAAGCAAGTCCCATATGGGCACACGCTTTCCAATGCCACTTAAAAGATGAAATATTTTCCAAAATTAAAGTCGTCCGGTTAACCCTGAGAGCCCCAAAATGAAAACTTGTCCATAAATAGCCTCATCCAGTAATACCTGAATCCATTAAAATTAACAAAAAAATATCGAACACTGTTATAATGAAACACTGTAGTTACTGCCAGATATCGCTAGGGTTTCAGCAATTTGTTTTTCGTAAAATTTTATCATATCGAACAGTTGAAATCTTTGAAACGATCACCGTGGCGTCTTGTCTACTTTCCAATACTTAAATGGAAATTTCAAACTCCATAGTTTTCAATGGAAAAGACGTTGCAATGACCTACTTCACCCGAGATTTAACACTTATTTTTCATAATAAATCAAATTTTTGATTGAAAATGAAAATAATATTTCAAAGCACCATAGCTCATGATAGAAATGGTGTTAAGCGTTAAAAATAATTTAATTGACTTTGAAATCCCAGACAGAAATAGCTGTGCTAATTTCATGATACCAGCGCTCACCATTCGAGATATATCTGGTTAAGATTCGATTTTGAGAAGTAGATAAAAAAACAACATAATATTGCAACAAGTTGTCTGTAAACAGACTAATTAAACCCTCCCGTATCAATGTTGCGAATTTTAGGCACAGAGCATTTAATGCGCTGGTTACACATTCTTGAAATAATCTACCATTTAGTTTGAAGTCAGAAACTGGCATTGAGAACTTTGAAACCAATACACTTTTTTTGAATAGGCTGCAACATACATTTTATAACCTTTGTAAGGCGCTCTTGGAATGAATTAATCACTAAACGGCGCTATATAAAGTTGACCACTTATATTCATTATTACTTGGTAGTATTTGTAGGTTAACAGCCCTCCATGCTAGCTACGAAATTCTTGTTAAAGAATAACAAAATCTATAATTCAATCGATGATCTAAGCACATCATAAAATATTTGAAACTATGTCATTTATATATAACAGAAACAAGATTGGCTCCAAGTGGGAACCTTGTGGAACCCCACTCGTTCCTTTAATTTGGTATAATATAGTGTTATCAATTCGGAATGTTATGATCGTATTTTTTTTTTTTGGCTTAGATCTTTGATTGTGTCTCGTAATTAAATGGAAGGCTGTTTTACTTTTATTATTCTATAGCGTAGAAATAATGAAAAAAGGATTTGATAACGTAGACGTAGACCAACTGAGAAACGGGAAACCTTCATGTGTCTTGCTATAACCAGCAATAATCTTTCTCTATCAACTTTATAGTTGTTGTCTTATAGTTATTAATTAAATTAGTAGAAACATTAAATTTTAACAAAGTTCTTTAAACTTTTAAAATTCGCAAGAAAAAAATAAATATATTAAAAATAATACATATTGTTTGTAATTTTTAAATAATTTCTAATAAATTTATGAGGAATTCCAGATTACATGTTTTGTACAGACGCAGACAATGCTTGAGTCCTTACATAGAACTCGCACAGATGAATTGCTTGCATATAGCATGTTTCAAACTTGTTATTCTCCTTCAGAAAAAAATTGTTCAAATTATTTTTTTTAAATACAACAGCACACTGCAAAACTTTTCTAATAACTACAGTTTTTTTCGGATAGCTATTCAATGGTCGTATATATATTGAACTTGTTGTTCCTTTATCGCCAAATATAATAACTACCCGTAATCAAGACAATAAGCTGTTTATTCAGTGGTGTTTTTCAAAGACATCACTGTCGGAAGTGCATACATTATATATGCACTAATACACACAATTATTATATTATGTTGTTCGAGATAATTATTGATTTGCAATGAGGTTGTCTCCTACAATGGAATTTTATGTTATTTACAAGTGTATCATATTAATTAGAGTATGCTGTCACAGAACTTTTTGAATTTTTGGAAAATACCGAAGAGAACCGAAGATATAACCCGTCAAAATGTTGATAATCTTCCTGGCGGGCCGATAAGTGTACAATATCACCGTAGATATCACAGGCGCGGCAGTATCCGTTACTGCCATTTGTATTATTAATTATACTGAATTGTGACTCGTGACGTCACGAGATACGTTTTACTCGAGTTCATATAGAAAGCACATAACTTCGTCATTTTTGAAGATATCGAAAAACTAATTTTACTGACATTATTAATTTTTTAAATATAATACATTTTTGAAAATAAGAAATCGGGAGACAACCTCATTATGCAGTTTTATAAATGTGAAAAATTGACAAAACAGCTGAGTGCTGATACCAACCCTGATGCATGGCAGTGAGGCATGGAACTGGCAGAGGAAGGATGAAAGTAGAATGAATGCTGTAGAAATGAGATCTCTGAGACGAATTTGTGGTAAAACCATGTATGACCGTGTGATAAATGTTGAGATTCATAAAGAATGCAAGGCTGATGTAAGCGTAGTGAGCAAGATTAAGAAAGGGACGCTTAGATGGTTTGGGCATGTAGAGCGAATGAACGAAGAGAGGAGTGTAAGGAGAATATATGACGCCAATATGAATGGAAGAAGAAGCCGGGGACGCCCGAGGAAGACATGGCACGATCAAGTAAATCAAATACTCGAGTCGGACCATGTCAGAATTCGGAATAACAGAAGAGAATGTACTCGTATGAGGTGTTGTATGAATGTGAATGGAAGAAGAAGCCGGGGACGCCCGAGGAAGACATAGCAGGATCAAGTGAATCAAATACTCGAGTCGGGCCATGTCAGAAGTCGGAATAACAGAAAATAATGTACTCGTATGAGGCATTGTATGAATGAAGCAAGAAGTGTATGCCAAGATCGAGTTGTTGGGCGGTCCGTCCTCTTTGCCTACCCCTGCAGAGAAATGGCGTGATGGTTAGTTAGTTATGTGGACATTTTAAAAAGTTTTATGAATTTCGCCAAAAGTGTGCCCGCAACACACTTCTATCGGTTTATCTCTTCAGTGATGCGTAGACATATATATTTTTAAACTGGAATTCCTCATGGGTGGTTTATGGACTGCATGCAAGATTTTTTTCTTCGCACTTAGAATTTTATAAAATTTTTTTAGATATACCATTATAAATTAATTACATAAAGTCAATGAACGTAGCTAAAAGTTACGAAAGAATAATTGTACATTAAAAATATATTAATACGTTAAATCCAAAATTCCGTAAATATAAATATTTTGTTTTGACATTAATAATAAAATCGAACCAGTAGAGATAGGTTACCAGTGGCGGCCTGTCGTCGGTAAAACAAGACAATTTAAAAGTCAGTCTATGCTTTGTCTTTATCAAAATAAATTACTTCGTAAGACATAAAATAATTCGGTTACATTTCCAAAAATGCCACCGTGATTAATTTTGGTTTCCCTGCTTTTTCAAACTCAAAATTTGATGAGATACAAAGGCGACAGGCAACCGCTCTGCGCTAAGGAGCTTGAAAACGGTCACGAACCAACGCGAAGGACAGTCATACAGACGCCAGTCCGTTGACGCGCTACCAGTGCGCAGAAGCTGACGCGCACTTTAGGGGAAATTCCGATGTATCCCTTTAAGGGGAACAGCTGCGGTGCCTGTTTTATACAAAACTGAATTTTGGATTGGAGACCAAAACACACATCCAAACGGAATGATCTGTTTTTTTTTTTTAAATTAAAGGTTTAGTAAATATCTAGTACGGATGAGAAGTATTTTGTTTATTTTTGTTTTAATTTTTTAAGTATGTGACATGAAAAAAGAAACAATTTTCATAATTTTAGAGGCAGCTTAGAAAATTATTTGCGGGTTTATCGTACTTTTTAAAAAAATATGTTACATTTGCTATGTAAATATGATTACATAAGTAAAAATATAAAAATAAAACATTTAAAAAAAAGGTTTTTTAAATTCTGTATGGCAAATTTGTGTTCCACCGTAAATTGGTCGTTTTTAATTTAATTTAAAGTCCACCATGATGCTTATTTTAATATTAAAAAAATAAAATTAATTTTATATTTCATTATATTTTCAAAGCAGATGGGTTACAACTTTTTTTTTAAATCACCGTTCGCCCCTAAATGATTGCGAAAAATCAATTCCTTCAATGGCCGATATTTCGTAAGGTAAAACAAAAATAAATAAAATACTTCTCATCCGTACTAGATATTTACTAAACCTTTAATTTAAAAAAATGGATAACTCAGTTTGGATGGGTATTCTGGCCTCCAATCAAAAATTCAGTTTTGTATGAAACAGGCACCGCAGCCGTTCCCCATCTCACGAAAACGATTTTCACGGACCGAATTAAGTTTGATCATAATCTCGCAAGATATTGCTCTATTTTGGTATATATCTATAGATATTTTAATTTGTTTTGTATTTAGGTCCATGAACATTTTGGGTTGAGAAATTAATATTTTCTCCGGTAGTGAAATTTCAGTAGGCGTAAAAAATGTCAATCCCCACCATCGAATAAGTGCCCGAGCCGCCACTGTAGGTTGCTAATATAGGTACACTCAATACACTGGTTCGATTAAAGATTAGGTTGGGATGTTTGAATCCCCGTCACATTTGATTAACGGTCAAATCTACAATAAGCGCCATTTTGAATGTGTGACATTAATAGTAATGTGAGAATAAGTGTTTAACGGGGACCGTTCAAACATGAACACTTCAAAATGGCGCTAATCACACGACATTTGACAGTATCTACTTTAAAAATTTAACATTTAATACTAATTTTATTTCGATACTTTAGTAGGTAGGTACCTGAAAACATTTTTTTTAAAATTAATGCATACTTGTTTTGTAAAATATTTTCATCAAAGCAAAATTCTAAAAAAAGGTACATATAATCTGTGCACGTGTATTATACAACTTCGATAAAATAAATTATTTCACAAAATTATTACAAAATAAAATTTTCATAATGAAACATAATGTTTAAATATTTAATGCTTTTATTGACTATTTATTTTGAAAATTAACTGATGATACGTTATTAAAAAAAAACAATCATTTTTCAGCAATGCCTCCTGAATAAAGGCCCCAGCAGCCAAGATGGCCGCTTATTTTTGGCCACTTTGTGCAAAAAAATATTATTTATTGAAATTTTAATTAAGTATGACATGTATTTATTAAAGTTCTTATCCCTAACAACAGACGATTATGAATAAAATAATATTTTGTTTAACAGAATTACTAATTTGATCCTATGAATGAAATTCAGGGCACGTATTATAATTATACATTGTATATAAACCTTTTTGAAAATATTAGTAAAACTGTTATAATTTTATTGTTTAAAATGTATTGTATCTACAGACAAATCATTGTAAAGAGCGCACGTTTGAATGTATTTATACACTTATAGTTGTTCAAATTGATTCGAAATAGTTTACAATGCCTACCCGCAGTCCCCCTAAGGGGTTAAGCCCCGCAGTGGTCCTACGATACAGTAAACCAAACATCAAAATGATTCATCTGTATTTAAAGTTTCTAATAGGAACGATTTTCAAATAAGATGACTTTTATTTCTACCACTAGAGGCGCTGTGGGTTGGCTTTTTATATAGGAGGCATTGCTTTCATTAACCTACATGCATTTATTAAATAAAATATTAATAAATAAATAATGTAAACAGTTTGAAGTAAATAAATGCTCAATCGACGAGTTTAAAAATGTATTATCTTCCTAGTAGTACCAAATTACAATTTAGAAAAATAAATTCAAAACTGTTATTAGTCAACTTTCAAAAATCACCATTTTAACCCTTTCAAAATTTGAAATAATTTAAAAAATATGTATATTACAAATTTAAATTTAAGGTGATTCTATTTTCAAAAGTAGAAACTTGTAACGGAGAGGGAAATTCTATTTTTTGGAAATTAATAAGTTAAATGAATTTATTTTTCGATCTACATACTTGTACTACTTACATAAATACTTTAGTTAAATAATTTATTGGAAAACTATTAATTAACTGTTCAAATTTAGACCGCTTATTGACTTAAGAAAATAATTACACTATCATAATTCGTCGCAGAAAAGCTATACTGCTGTAACCACCACTACCTACTAAAATACTTTGGATACACCATTCTACGGTTTTTTTTTCTGTGTCGATCTATCTGATCCCCGTGACTCTACAATGAAAAATAAGAACTTTACGATGCTGGAAAAACTCTTCGTCTGGTCAATATTACGTTTTTTAATTGATATGCAAGCCTTAAAATCCTGTATATTTTTACATGGCTTTGGTTGTTACAGCAATATTGCTTTCCTCTTATTATATCTGTGTCATGTTTTAAGCGGCTTTCACAAACAAAACTAACGCTAAAGAAAAAACTCTAGTGGACAGATTTCTAATCTCCATTCCGACATTTTTTGACTGAGCGTTCGCTTAATTAAAATCATGGATTTTTATTTTATAGAAATTAAATATCATTTTTGCTCTAATTGTGAATAAATTAATGTATTTTTTGCATCCAGAAATATTTATACTAATATTATTTCCTATGTCTAGTACCTAGATCTGTAAATAAATTATTATTTTGATTCCATTGTCATTGCGGCCGACCCGCAAACATCCACTCGCATATCACCAAAGAGCAAATAATGATGCCCTAACACGCAAGGGGAAGAAATCAAAACGACAGGGACGAGCTAGGCGTGCCGCCAATTTAAGTAAACAGCAACTAAGTAAAAAGGTTCAGCTTGTTTACAAAAACCGAATATTTTGTTGGAGTATTTAGTTTGACCCTTTTTATAAGTGTTTTGTAATTTGCTTACGGGAGTCACAATCACACGAAACAAACGTGGACGGCAGTGCATAAAAGCTGGTGCCAAAATGGGCGTCACGTGACCTTTTCTTCCAACCGTCGAAATCGTTTTTGGGCAAGTCTATTAATTCTGACGTCAGTGCATATCACAGTTGATGCATTCAAAGAGATCGCTTAGGAATTCTCAGTCCACAATTAATGCAAAAATGACGCTCAGTCATGTTTATGAAAGCGATAGTGTACGTTTGATCCGAATTTAACTGAGCGCCCGCTCAGTTTGATTAATGAAAATGACAGGAATTAAATTACCACGAGTGAAAAAAGTTAGTCTTGTACATATTTATTTAATTTAATTATAATACAATTTTATTGGTATATAGGGCCAAGTCATGTTCTTTTATTTAGAAATTAGGTGAAAAAACACAATTTTGTAAAGCAACTACTGTTTTTAGAGTAGTATTTAAAATTTGAAACAGTAATTTTCAAAATATTTAGATCGCCTTCCAAAATAGATTTGAGTCATGTTAAATAATTTTTTTTAAATAATAAGTAATAAGTTAGTTTAAATTGTACATAATAATTAGATTAGTTGAAACACAATTGAAATTTGCATAAGTTTAAAAAAAAAACAATAGATTTAAGCTAACATTTTAAAATTAAATATATATAACCGACTCTCCAAATGTCTCTGTGATTAAAGTAATTGTATGAAATATGTTTTGTTTTAACCATGAATTTAAAAATATATATTTCAACGGCTTTCTATACTAGCGGCCAAAGTGGTTCAATCGACGATTTAAGTTATGAATCAACAAAAATCTAAGTTGCGGCTTCTTAACCCTAACATAAATACATTTTTTACAGAAGACCGGTTGGAAATAAAAATTAAAAAAAAATCATATTTAATCACTGAAGAAGATAATATCGACAATTCTAAATGAAAATAAGAAATAGACTAATAATGAGAAAGTAAAAGGTTAACGGCCACGAATGGGAATCGAACACAGATCCTCTAGTCTTACCGGGACAGTGCTTCTACTAATTGATCATTTTTATCGATCACATTCTGCCCTTTAAGAATTACTAATACTATTATAAATTATTTCTCAAATGTTGAGGCTGCCATCTTCTGGTGAGACTGCAAAGTTCATTACATGGTGTCTTTGACATAACCATCCAATTTTTATTTAAACTTTAAAAAACGCATATTTCTAGTACACTAATTCATATTTTCATTGTGAATTGAAAAATGGTGATCTTAGCCGACTAAATTAGGTAAATATACAAATGCATTTTATGGTATTTAATTTATAAATTAGAATATGGAAATTGATAGAAAAATGTATGTATATTAGACTAGCAAAGATGCATTTTATGTTTGTGGTGATTTGTAGATAAAATCGTTAATTGAATCGTGTATTCTGCAATTTTTTTTTCATAAATTTGGCCTCTAGTTTGGGGTGTCGCTAATTAATGTTTAAACATTCATTAGCTGTGAAAATTTGTTGATAAATAAAGAATTATATCAGAGAACAGCTCACTTCAAAATTATGGCCCTTCACAACAGCAACTAAACTCTACTAAAAGTGTTAGGGCTACTAAGATTCAATCGAAGATATTAACTATAAATCGCTTGAAAACCTAGAATGCAGCAACGTAACATAAATACATCTTTCTATTGATTTTCATGTGTCATTTTTCTTATACGACTATTCGCTGAATACCTTAATATTTCCCAGCTTCCTCAGAGTTACTTCCTCTCTATATTGATGTTCAATATAGAGAGCATTTAAATCATTTTCAATTTATTGTAATATTTAATCATCGAAGAAGATTATATTAACATACCTCAAACGATACATGAAACAGAAAACGACACACAAAATAAAAATGTGTCAGTCACATCTGGGAATTGAACCCAGAACCTCTATATTACATTATTAATTATTACTTAAGTTATTACAATAAATTGAATATTCTTTCTAGGCTTGTATGTTAGAAAAGTCAATAAATGTCCCATATAAATAAAAATTGGATAGGTATATCCGAGACACTATCTAGATAGCAAATATATTCGGGTAGAACTTTGAAATCATACAAAAAGAAAGCAGCCAATATGGGAATTAATTAATAACAATACTGATAAATCTTCAATCTGAACCATGATACCGATAAAAGCTACATAAAATAAAGAGGTCTCATTAGCCCAGTGGTTAGAGCGTTATCCTGGTAAGACAGAAATCCAGGGTTTGATTCCCAGATGCGACTTATACCTTTTATGTTTTCTGCGTCTTTTTCTGTTTCATGTTTCAATTTAGATTCGTTAATATTATCTTCTTCACTGATTTAATAATAAATTAAAATAATAAACACCAAAAATGAGAAATTTTAAAAACCTTAGAAAACAAAAAAAAATAGAAACGTATGTCAATTGTCGGGGATAATTGAATTATCAAAGCGAGGTAGCCGGGAAATGATTGAATGTTCATTATAAAGTAATGAGCGAATATGCAAAAGAAAATATAACATAGAAAAAATTATTTATGTTAGGGTGACAGTAGTGTCTTTTGAATTTTTTCCAATTTACAGCTAAATCTTTTTCGTAATACTTTTACAAGAATTAGGTCGCTAGTGTAGAGGGCCGTTAAACCACCGTGCTTAAAGAACGTGGGACATGTTGATTGTAACATTATTATAACAAATAAATTAGTAAAGATTAATAGCACTGTACAAATTCTGTAACATACGCACCAAATCAAAATAAACTTTATTTGTAACTCTCATTATTTGGTTGAGGTTTATTCCGACAGCGATGATTCCGCACACTTTTCTGCAACAGTGATTTTAATTAGGAAAAAAATTATAATCTTTTCTTTAGAGGTATCTATTGACTTAATATAAACAGATATTTTGCCATCGGCCATTCAATATTTAAAATGCAAATATAAATACTGAAAAAAAAATTTTGCACATAACCTACAATAATGTGAGAAATAATCAATGTTCGGAGTTTTCAATATGCACAAAATGTTAAGTCGGGAAAAATCTGTCTTTAGAGTTTTCCATGTACGGGATCATCGGTTCCGGAATAATCAAGGCGTTTGTCAAATGATTTTCGATAGATTTAAAAAAATGATTTTATCATGCTAATTTTCTGTAAAAAGTCTCACAATATCCAATTAAACAAAATATATATATATATATATATATATATATATATATATATAAATAACATAAGTCTAATTGTTTGCCATGTTATTTCACTAAACAGGACTGGTACTTAAAAATAGTAAATATAAATTCTATGTATTTGGCCTCCATTTGTGCCGCATCATCCTTTTCCCGCAGTATTGGACATTGAGAGTTCTTCTATTTTAACTTTAAATGTACGCTGAGTGTACACCACCGGAAAGGGAAACGTTAAATAACTAATACATGAATAACAAAGTTAGAGAATGGACATTACACAATAAATCGCACTCTCGCAAATATACTGTCGTAAGTCAAAAATTGGGTATTTTCAATTAAATACTTACCTACTACGTTTGTTAATATTAGTACCTACCTCTGAAAGAACACCCAGTTAACTGACATGGTTACTACAACAAAATTGCTATAATAGAGTATTTTTAAACTTTTTTTTTTATTAACTTCGATTCAAGTTTACATAAATTATTTTGACATACAACATTTTAGTTGTGAAAATAAAGTGCGAAATATTCATATGATTCAATAAAACGTTCTTCAATATTTTGCATCCATTACCAATCACCCTGTTTAAAACTTATTAACACATTGAAATGTACATTATTAATTACTTATACCTAACCGTAATTAAAACATGATTTTTTTGTAAATAAAGATGCATGCTTCTAAATCATTCTTAAATATTTTAAAAATTTTCACAAATATTTAGTGATCACATTTTTATTGATATCATTACTCCATTATGCATGATTCACAAAAAAATGATCATTTTTTATTATTATTCCAGTTTATAAATCACACACAGCAGCTGTTGTAAAAATGTGACAAAAATTAGATATATCTATCTACGAGTTTCAAATTAATAAAAGATATTAAAAAAATGCATTTAGTTCACTGTCATTTATTAATATTATAGCACGATACCACAGAGAAAATAATACTTAGAGATGCCCCCAAACGCAAGGAGAAGAAACCAAAATGAGAGAGATGAGGAGCGAGCTACAGCAAATAAGTAAAAAGGTTGCTTGTTTACGAAAAGCGAATATTTAGTTTGACCCTTTTATGAATGTTTTATGATTGCTTGTTTGGACGGCAGTGAACAAGACTTTATTTAAATTTTCAAAGACCAAACTGATAAATCCTGTCAGCTTTTATGATTCTGAAATAATAAAGAATGTGCAAATAAAATGCTTATAATTTTAGCCGGCAGACAAAAGTTTGTATCGACAGCTTTCATATTTTGTAAATCAGAACAGAAAGCGTTAAATATTTGATCGTAGCAAATTCCAGAAGTCCGAAAGTTTGCTATTATAAGAAATATCAAAACATCTTCTCGTACTTAAAAGTTATCAGAAACAACATATGGAAGCTTACTCTTATAAAAGGAAAAACATTCAAAATATCAATGAGAATCCGTTGAGAAAAAAATTTTATAGCTTCAAGATCAAACCAATAAAAAAATAAAATAAAATCAAATGGTGTTAATTTTAATTGTTGGGAAAGTCAGAATATCTAAGTTTTTTTTTTTTAATTTTTAAAACGAATTCCTTTAAAATGTATAGAAGCCAAATAAAGTTGCTAAAAAGTTATCTACATTGCAGATCAAATGACAAAATTCTATCATTTTAAGAATAATATTCCACATATTATGTAAAAAAAAAAATTGTCACTTTAAGCGGCTGATTCAAAACTTTGAAGGAAGACTTAAGTTTGCCTCTGAAGCCTTTTGCAAAACAAAATTTAAAAAAAAACTGTATTTTCATATGAAGTAGTAACTTGGTGATGTGACATTATAATTTAAAAAATAAAACAATAACATTGTTTACATCACTTTTATTTATACTTTAGCTGACCGGGTTTCGCTACTTCCGTAGCTTCTTCAGGGCAGTATACAACTAAACTATGAACTAAGATGCACATGTGTTATAGATTGATACAAACAGACGAGTGGAGGGCCAAGGGTGGGAGATCAGCAGGTACCTGCTGACCGGGAAGGGTGTGTACTTTGTTTATTGGGAATAATTTAAGGATTGGACTTTTATTTAAATTTATTTGATTATTTATGAGTCTACTATTAGTGTTTTTGGCTTTCCTTATTTATAATGCTTCTAAGTTATCTAGTCGAATGCCGGTTCCATTTTTATGCAGAACTAGTGACTGTATTTTTATTGAATGTGTGGTCTGTTTGTAAGAGATGGTTAGCAAAGAGATTAAACCAGCATTTTACACAGACAATAGTTTAGGTAAAATTTTAATTAATGGTAAAGATAAAGAAGACATTAATTGATAAACTAAAGTTTTTAAAACAAGATTTTTGTGCATAGCACAAAGGGTAACAATTATTTTTATAAACAATAATTATTAGCCTGAAATATTCATCCAAATTGAATAAATATTTGACAAGTCAAAGCAATTTTCACCAACAAAATGTAGACATAATTTGTCTCGACGCCATCTATTGAGGGATTTAGCCGTTACAAGCCTTTCTCATACTAATAAAGTTGATTGTTTACAGGTGAAATATAATAAAAACGGTAATTATTGAATGAAACACAAGTATATATTGATTACCTTGGCGGGTTTGCGATAAGCCGACGTAGCTCAACGGTAGAGCATCTAACCGGCAATCAGAAGGGTGCAGGTTCGAGTCCTGTCGGCGACATTTATCTTTTCTCGGAAAGGTTTTTTTTCAATTTGGATGAGTGTTTCAGGCTAATAATTATTGTTTATAAAAATAAAGAAGACAGTTTAGGCCACTCGGGCATTTATTCTCTTCAAGTAATTTGTCTACACCGCTGTTTAATATATAAATATCAACATGTTTCGAAAGTGAAGCTTTCCTCATAAAGACACACAATACACTAAAAAACGATGACAAGTCAAGTACCTCAATATCAAAAGGTACCTAATGACCATTTAAGCCGTTTTTTTTAAATTTGAGAGTAACTGCATTCGCTATGACGCTGTCTATATGGAAAATATAATTTTTAACTATTATTTTAAACTATTATCCTTTTGAATAGTATTTGGGGTGTTTTTTATTGATAAATTATTATTAAGTATTATTATTTAAAACTAATATTTTTCTCCACTGTTTACCAACATCAATTATCTCTGGATAAACATAATTTAATAAACTTTTTCTTTAAAATATTATTTATTATTTTAGCATTATAACCATTGTTGATTGCAATTTTTTTTAGTAAATTTCAGCATGAGTGAAGAAAATTTTTGCTTACTTCAAGCACACTGACACGCCCGCAACACACTTCTACCTGTATACCTACCTACCTACGATTTACAGGCCTCGAAATACACAAGAGGAACATTTGTAAAAGAGTAATAAAACAAACAGATGTATGTAACAAATTTTCTATATTAATTAATTTTGTCAAATTATTTCTTAAAATTAAATAATAAATGCGGAATCTTTTAGAAACATTTTCACAATGATACCAGCACAATTTATTTACAGTGAATTTTTCATTTTTATTCATTTGGAGCGATTGATACTCTCAGTATCGCCCTGGTGAAAGACCACCAATCAGAATTGAAACATTGCTTGACATGACTTTAGCTGTGTTTGTAGATCAAATCTGAATAGCCACGTACTTCGTAACCTTCTTCACTCCCTTCAGCCTTCCCAACCTTCTTCTTCCCATCTCCTTCCTCTCCCCACTACCTTCAGCCTCACAACAAACCATACAATGAAGTTGTCTCCTACAGTGAAATTTCATATTAATTACAGCATACTAAGAACAAAACTTTTATAATTTTTGGAATATACCGAATAGTACGGAAAATATTAATCATCAAAGTATTGATATTTTAGGAGAATCTCGCCGGCCAGCCGATAGTTGTCACAGTATATGAAATGACAGGCGCGGCAGTAAACGTTACTGCCATTGGAATAGTGAATCGTACTGAATTATGTCTCGAGATGTCACGGGCATTTGTTTTACCCAAGTTCACTTTAAAGCTCATGACTCGGTCATTTTTGGAGATATCGAAAAACTAATTTTACTGTCGTTATTAACTCTTTAAATACATCAAAATAAAAAATTAGGACAACCTCATTGCGGATGTCATAGTCCCACTGGCTATGGACAGTTGGGAGCAGTACTATTGTGCAGGAGTCACGTAATTTAAAAAAATGATGGGACATTTTGTAATTTTGCATTCATACCAAGATTCGTCGATAACAAGAATTACAAAACTGGGACGGATCCGCTGGGCAGGATACGTAGCAAGGATGGAAGATAGCCAACCACCAATGAAACTTCTTTATAATAGACTGCAGAAAGGAGTGTTAGGAGACCTCAACAGGTGGCTGAATGATGTGCTTTCATACCCTGTCACCACATCTTTAGGCTTAAAATACTGGAGGGAGACAGTAGAATACCTAAAGTAGAGTGGAGGAATTACCTAAAGACAGCCAGAAAGAATAAGAACAAGTAATAAAAAAACCCATTCTCACGCGGTAACCGCATACTAATGTCGGGCACGAGTTTGACACTCCTCCCGACTGTGCACCGGTGCCGAAGAGATCCCTGGCACTACAGAGCACCGTCTATTGAAATATCAGTTGAACAAACTCAGTATTCAAATGTAACGTCTATTTTCTGAAGATTGCGATCCGTCCATTAAGATGAGGAAATCCATCAAATTGATCGCCCATTTTTGCAAAGTCAAGAGTTTGTTTCAGGTGTCTAAAGACTCCAAACCAGAAGTGGTTGCCCATAGATAATAGAAAAAAGGGAGATACATTATGAGCCATTTTATAACTGTACTGAGCGTCGCCAACATCATTCACCCATACTACTGCGGCTCGCAAGCACGCCATGTGGTGCCTCACCTTTGATTCCACTTAAACACCAAACGCATAACTTTCATTGTCTAGCTACTTCGATAGTCTGTGGAGTTTTTTCATAACTCTGCGACATCCGACACGCTTCCACGCCATATCTCCTTTTGTTTCTATTATCTATGTGGCAGCCAAACTCAACAGAATAGCGCACTTGCGATTTGTAAAGTGTCAGCAGTTGTGTACTATGTATCCACTAGCTCTGTACAACAGGCGCACTCGCCCCATATGAGTAATTTTTCTCCGATTAAAGTGGTTCTTTCCAGAACTACATCACTATAAATTCCACATATATCACACCGACGTGACAACATTTGAGTCAACAGTAATATGATCTAACTGCGCCTGATATAGGACATCGTGAATCAATTTCTCGGCAATGATCCTCATTCTGTTGGGCAGTTTCCTCAACTTTGTGGCCACGACTCTCCCGACAAAAACGAATTCATCATCGCCGCGTTTTTTAGCGGAGCTTTTTAAGAACTTGTTCCGTATCAATCTGCCGCGCGTCGCTTCGTCAGATCTCTCGCTATTCTTTCTGCATGTCCGTGTATTGACATGCGGCGGGTTGGATGGTGGAGAATGCCTCCTCGAAGAGGGAGACGTATTGCTGAGATCGGATTTACTGCTCTGTAATGAAAAAAACAACACGAACATTAGACTTATATATTTTACTAACATTAGATATGGCTTCCCTGGGAAAGAATGTATCCACATCATCGTGACGTATACCAATAGGCCGTACGTCGTACCTTGCTTCGTATTATATGGCAGGCTGACAGTGATCATTCTGGTATAATTGACGGGACCTTTACACAAGCATATATTATATTAAAGACGAACCGATGTAATCAATGATTAAAATACGTAAGATTTTATTTGTATTCGTACATTAATAAATACGTGCAATCGAAATAAAAACCTGAGTTAGTACAAGAAATATACTTAATTATATTTACGTACATATTTACTATGTAATAATAATAAATATATAAAAACATAAATTTGAATCCAAATAAAATTGAAACAGTTACATTTTACAAATATTAATTTCACAATAAAAGAAAACAAGGCATTTTATTTTTGTGAAATAAAGACGAGAATCAAAAATTTTAACAGTAATAAAATTTTTTTTTTAATTATTTGGACTTTGAGCCGTGTTGCGATTCCCCTGTATTGAGCCATCATCTCGCTCTAGCTATAGTATCAACAAATTTCAATTTCACAAATTAAAAAAAAAGATAAGTAAAAAAAATCCTTTTTATTTTTGCTTACTACCGCGAAATTTATTTTATTAATTACGACTGACCGGTTTCGTTTAACACAAGCATCATCGGGGTAAAAAATTAAACTAAACAAAAAGTACATTGTGTGTGCTTATGTATACATATAGAAAGAGACAAAACATAGTATTGAATAAAGGAACAGTGAGATTGGATGAAATTATAAATTGCATGAGATGATCTGATAATTTAAAGAGAACTGCAGGCTTCGGATGGGTGGGAGTTACCCAAGATTACCAAATCTGGAAAAACGACGACTGGATGCCTATTTTTTTTTTTTTGCAGTAACTCCCTTTAAGTACCTGGAGGAAATAATTTCCCTCAAGGCCTATATCATCTTTGGGGATGCTGTGTGGAGGTAAATGTACCTATATCCAAAGCTGAATGCCAGAAGACTCACGAAGATGTTTGGCTAATGAGTTGATTCACTTACCTCGCTCATATAATTCTTTACTCTGAAAGAATCATCTCTGCATGGACTGGGAATGGATTCATCTCGATTCTGTGTCTCACCACCAGCTCTATCTTGACGGCCTCGCAATCGCTGGAGAATCCGTTCATTCTCTTCCTCAGCTTCCAGAATAAACCACAACATCCCGTAGTACCAAAGCTTGGGGGAATACACCTGCCCTTTTCCTTTTGCCTTTCTGCATAACTCTACTTTCCGGACTTCTCTTTTGAAACTGGTCCTTACGTTGTTTATTTTTAATTTGACCCTGGCCAGGTCGGCGTCGGGTTCTTCTTTTCTGATGCAGTCCAGCAACTTGAGGAGTGCCGTGTGCTTCACGTGGGGTTTCTTGTGGTCAGGATGTGATAGCTTCCACAAGCATGGGTTCTCTCTGTAAATGTCTATGAATTCTATCATCACTTCTTGCGAAGAAGCCCTGTAAGAACAAAGCTTCAAAATATTAATTAATTTATTTTAATTTTAATTTGAACTGATTTCTTTGGTAAAATTCCAATTCCGCTTCACTGTTAATATGCATAGATTTTTAAAATAAAACTCTGTTTCAGATCACTAAAAATTAGAAAAAAATATTGGCATATGTGAAATTGCAAAATAATGCATATAAATTCATTTAAAGCTTAGTAAAGTTTGAAGTTTTTGTATGGAATTTTTAGGTTAGTTTTTCATTTTTTCTCTGTAAATCCAAACTAAGAACCTATTTGATGTCGCTAAAATAATCTAATCATTTGTCTTCAATCCCACCGCTTTGCTGAGGACCGGCGAGTTTGTTTTTACTGCTTCCCCGAAGAAATAGACATTCTAAAAACTCGCATAGCTGATTGTTTAGAAGCAATTGTTAGATGACCTCAAATAGATTGAAGCTGAATCCGTCAAAGTCAGAGTTTCTCTGGAGCGTCACAAGCAGAAGCCTGCATAATATTGACATATCCAAAATAACTATTTCCGGAAGTGACATTACTCCAAAGACATGTATCAAATTACTTGGAGTCAATCTGGACACTGATTTGTCCCTTAAAACTCAAGTGAACAGAACTGAAAGCACAGGGTTCTTCCAATTAAAGCAAATAAAAGCAGTGCGGAAAAACCTGCCAACAGAAGCAACTAAATTGACGGTTAATTCGTATGTTGTTTCATGTCTAGATTACTGCAACGGAATATATGCAAGTCTCCCCAACTATCAAATTAACAAATTACAATCCGCTTTTAACGCCGTGGCAAGACTTATTACAGGCGTATCTAAATACTTCTATATTTCAGAGCATCTCAAAAATCTTCACTGGCTCAAATGTCCTGAAAGAATCCAGTTCAAGCTCTGGTGGATGGTATTTAAATCAATTAACGGGATGGCTCCGGCTTACCTATCGGAACTGTGCATCCCTGAAAATTCCAATTCAAGACAGACAACTCTTAGATCAGCGACGTCATCAGCTATCGGAAGGCTGAAGGAATCAAAGCGCACACCAGATACTAAGTTTAGTGAGCGTAATTTCAGCGTGTCAGGCCCTAAAGCCTGGAATAAACTGCCATACGATCTAAGATTGATTAAAGACTGGACAGAATTCAGAGCAAAACTCATCTCTTCGGAAAGTCATATCCATGAATGGTTCAGTTGCATACCTAATTAAAATAGCGAACCTAGCCGTTAGTACCTACATAAAGTAATTAAAAGAAAAATTTGAAACTTTTCATAGTCCGCGATATTGTAAATAATTATACATATTTGTAACTGTAAATAATTATTATCGAAAATCTCAAATAAAATAATGTTTCAAATAAATCCCTACTCTTCTTTTGCCAATAACCTTCTAATAAATATAATATCAATGACAAATAGGATTTAAAGAGTAACCGCAATATCATGCAATGTGCAGTGTTTTCTAATATTGCGTCCTGTGCATGCAAAATCATATCTCCTCAAGCGATAACTTTGTAATTTAACGTTTTAATCTGGAGTGACCTACCAGGTAAGTGTGATTGTGTATCTGTTTGTACATAATAAGATAAACCCTAGCAAATAGTATTTGTACAACGCCCTTGAGGTGATTTTTCACAAAAACAGCACTATAGCTATTGATATATAGTCACCAAACACGGCTAAATCCGCTTTAAGCAACGTGATTCGTTTCGTTTTAGAGTGGTGGTCCTTCACCAGGGCAATACTGAGAATATCTAGCACTCTTTTAAATGTTTTATTAACGGAAATAATAATTGGTATATGACTAATTGTGGTAAATGTATGCATAATTGCCTATACCAAATAATATTTTGAATTTAACCAATGGAATAAATAAACAATATTACAAACTTACCCTATCTTTTGATAGTCGATTTCCTTTTCCATAGAATCGGATGTCATTTCTTTTTCAGCTAGAAAACTTCGCTTGTATACGTAGTATACTTTCACGGATAACTTTCAATTAAAAACCTCAGCCAAAACAATAAGTTATTATTTTTAGCTTTCGTTGGTTAGTTTGTCAATACTTTGACAGATACAAGTGTCCATAGAAAAGTTCAATTTTAGGTTCGAAACCACTAAGAATAACTAATTTGTACCTACTTGCATAATATTTTCATGTGGCAGCCCAATTCTTTTCCATAAACCATAGAAGTTGTATTTCATAGACAGATTTTGAGATTAGTCCAAAAAAATTGTCAGCCATCTTTGCTAGTTTTTCGGAATTTGAAGGTGAGTTGCCTAGACATTTTTATTTAGTTATATTTATTGCTATGTAGTTAATTGCAAATGTAAGTTTATTTTGTCATCATTATTCAACAATCACATTATTCTTTTAGTGTCTAACAATAAATACACACTAACAAATTTGACGTAGAAAATCATGTTAGGTAACTTTTCGCTAGGTTATGTCTTTCAACTCACGAATTACATGTTAAATATAGGTTCGAATCGTTAATTACAATAATTTCTTACTAATCAGGCTCGTATATTCAGGTGAATTCTTTTTTATGTACATGGCGTAATATTATAAACGTCAATCTTTTTTACGATATTACATAATCTGCCGCAACTGTCTGTCTTATCAATTGTATGTATTCGATTATGGTGTTACTATCTTTGTCAATTTATCGATCTGTGCTACATATAATACGAAGTATTCCAAGTTTAACAATAAAAAGTAACCCTAATTTTATGAGACAGTTTTTGACACATCCATTCGTATTGCATTATTGATTTCATACTAAAAATTATTATCCATCAGCTGCTTCATAGGTCAAATAATAAAGACTTAGTTTTAATTATAGAGCCCTATATTTTAACAAGGTCATTTGAAGAAACGGAAAACAAAAAAATGTTTTTTTTTACAAATCTTAACTCCCTATGGGGGAAAGAAAGTCTTTCTAATTTATCATAGTATTTCAGCCCTATTCTTTTTGGAATTCTTTTAATGCAGTGCAAAAAAATTGTCATTTCTTTCTTTCTTTGTTGCCCGATAATTTTGCTCCCCTGTTTTTCAAACTGGTATTTAAACACTGTTTGCTAAAGTTAGTTACCATTCTGTAGTCGATGGTGATTGAAACAAGGAGCGCGTGCCAAGACAGAGTTGTGTGGTACTTCATTTCCACTGCCTACCACTACAATGAAATTGCGTGATTTTTAGTGGTTTTGGTAAATATTTCATGTTGGGACTCAGTTGAAAAACTCGTAATTTTTAAAAAAGAAAAATACTTTCAGATTCACAACAATAAATAAAAAATATTTGATCGTTGTAGAAAATAATATTAACATAACCCAAATGAAACTCGAAAATGGAAAAAAGACAGAAAATAAAAAGATTTCAGTCGCATCTGGGACTCGAACCCAGGACCTCTGCCTATCCGGGGCAACCGCTTTACCAACTTAGCTACTGAGACCAGTTCAATTTATGTCATCTTCATCGACATCATATCTCAAATTCAGGATTTGTAAATATTATTCTCCATTTTTAATCCCATATTATTGGCAGCTATCTTTATAATGATACATATATATATATACAAAGTTCCTAAGGAACACAATTGCAAACTAAACAGTGTCTTGGATTAATGTCCGATTTTTTATTTATATGGGACATTTATTGACTTTTTATAAAAGTCAAAAGAATATATTCGATTTTTAACTATTAATTATTTTTATTGAGATTTAAAAACCTCATTTTAATATTTAATCATTGTAGAAAATAATATTAACATAACCCAAATGATATTAATCCAAGACACTGTCTAGTTTGCAATTGTGTTCCTTAGGAACTTTGTAATCATTATAAAGATAGCTGCCAATAATATGGGATTAAAAATGGAGAATTATATTTACAAATCCTGAATTTGAGATAACTGTTGGAATTAGTCAGTTAATTGGAAGGCCCACTAACATGTCTCATAACTGTCATGCAGGGGCTTGCAGTCTGCAGAGATTATAATACTGTCTTTACCCCATGAAAAAGTATGTACATGTGTTGAAAAAAGTACTCGTAGACGCCTGAGAAAGACATTGCGATCAAGTAAACCAAACACCTGAGTCGGGTGTCAGAATAATAGAAGAGTATGTATGAGACGTATGAGAATGTATGTACGTGTATGAATGTGAATGAAGGAAAGTGTGTGTGCCAAAACCAAGTTGATTGGATGATTGGTCAGTTAGTTAAAAAAGGAGGAAAATTTATGGAAAGATAAGTTCATTGTCTGTTTTTTTTTTTACATTAACCACACAGGTGGCCTCTTTGTCTTCCTATTATCTTTGGGGATGCTGTGTAGAGGATCTTTTTGAGGAAAGGAAGGGGGTGAACCTGTAGACGAGAGGAAACACAAGTCGTCAAATTGTTGAAGACAAGAACGAGTCGTAGAAGCGACCTGTTCTCATGTGATGTCAACTGTGTACAAATGTTTTATTATAATATATATTACATTGTACATCCAATTCAGATCAAGATAAGTTTTTAATTTAGATATTGGATACACAAGTAAGCAGACAAGGTGAAGAGATGCGGCGCATCTCAGTCCAGAGTTACGAATGCCATTGTTTTTGATATACGTGTCCGGGACAGTTTTCCGCTGGCGGTGCTAGTGTATTGTAAGTTGTTTTTGCGTGTAGCCTACCGTGGCTATCTAATCATTTGACCGATCTTATTGGAAAGGGTCTCACTGTTGTGTCGTGTTGCAGTCATAATGTCCAAGCTCCTCGGCAACAGACTGCTGTTGGCGCTGCGCACGCCGATGGGCGCGGCCGGCACGCACGGGGCCTCACGCATCGGCGCCCGCGAGGTGGTCGGCTTCGGAGTCAACGGAGGCTGCAACTACGTGGACCGCTCTGACTTCCCCATGCCCGCCATCCGTTTCCGTGAGGACACACCCGACGTCAAGGTAATTAACAAACTGCCTCTGTTATTAACACAACACAGGGATATAATTTGCCTCAGAGCCTTTCATCTTTGTGGATACTGTGCGGAGGGTATTTTTGAGGAAGAGTAGGAGTCAACCTGGAATTTGATGAGACTCGTGTTGTAGGAAAAAGTTCAAGTTGAGAAATCATTCAATAGCCAATCTATTGAACGCAGGAACGAGTCGTAGAAACTACCTGATCTCTCGTATGACAAATGTTAACTGTACAAATGTGTTTTTTTGTTTTTGCGTGTTTCCCGGCTATGCACCGGTACCGAAGGGATCAGTTATGCTAGTTCCTCGGAGCCCCTTCCATTAAATACCCTGTCTCTTGTTGCACTCTAAAACCATCAAATTTATAATAAATCGTCAACTTTATATAGCAGCGTTTAGAAGCATTTTCGAAATTAGTTTCTGACCACAAACCTAACGGCAGGTTATTACAGAATGTGAACCGAACGTGTTGAATGCTCTGTCCCCATATCTCCTTCAATAGTTTTGCATCTGTATTATGCACATACATATATTTATATTATATAAATATGAATCCAGATTTTGTTATAAATATTATGTACTAGCTGATGTGTACCCGTTCTTGCTCGGGTACAATAATCGATTTGACAGCGAAAGTAACTATCTCCAAATAAAGAAACATTCAAATGAATATTTTATTTCATTCCAAACATTTATTTTTTTCAAAATATATCTAAATCAAAAAGTTCTTAAGTAGGTACCTACTTGTGTTTTCCATTTTGAAAATAATCTACCCAAAAAAACCTTCTTCTTTTGAATATGCAATCTGTGGCTAACCAGAGTGTTATATCTATGGGCTAACCTAAATAAAACATGGCGAGTTCAATGTTTTTCATACTAATTTTAAAACGTTATAGCAACAGTTTCACATATTGGGTTTCATTCAAACTACTCTCTAAACCTTCCCGGCACGATAAGGACAAACTGCTATTCAGAGAAACTGGTCCAGTAATTTTCGAGAAAATCGAGAACAAACAAACTTACATTGCTTTTTATATTATAGAATACAATTTGAAAGTATAAATAATGCGTTCTAAATAACCCTTTACTATGAAAGCTGGGCAAAATTCAAACAACAAAAGAGTGCATCTAAAAAGTCTTATTATAACTTGACATTTAAATTTTTACTTCCATATTTTGAGTTATGGCAGTGTAGATGCGTACAGTGACATTTGCTGACCTTGTACAAATCAAAAAATCCCTACTGTTGAGTTTGGATGCCACCTCTAGTCGGTCTGGATACCCTAAATACACTGTTCCAATAATGGAAACGAGGAACATAGGCCATGAACCATTATTGGCATGAAACCGCACGCACAAAAGTTTCATCAACATCGTCCACCCATATAACTAGAAATTGCATCCCGTCTCTGTTTCTATCTACACACCAAACGCATAGCTTTCATTGCATAGCCTTTTTGATCGTAGTTTACAGTCAGCAAACTGCCATGCCCATATCTCCCTTTGTTTATATTATACGAGGTGTGTTCAAAAGAAAAGGTGAATTTTGAATTTTCGCGGGCTGTGTACATTCGATTATCGATTTTTTTTTTCGTTATGTTGGTACACATATGTTTATCATATGTTAGCATTATCAGCCATTTTGGATTAGTGGTTTCTTTTTGACAACTGGAAAGGTTCATCACTTTTGGGGGTTCTTTGATTTTTTACTTTTGAAAAAAATGAATCAAAGAATATGTATTAAATTTTGCGTTAAAAATGGAATAAAGTTGCTCCAACGCACTTAAAATGTTGACTGTGGCATTCGGCGAGTCTACTTTGTCTCAAAAAAGTGTTTATAAGTGGTACAAGCGCTTTACAGAAGGCCGAGAAGATGTTAATGACGATGAGCGTCCTGGAGTTGCAACCACGTCAACAAACGAAGAAAACATCGAAACAGTGAAGAAAATGGTTTTGGAAAATCGTCGAATCACTATTAGGGAAGTTGCAGAGGATGTTGGCATATCAATCGGCTCATGCCATGCAATTTTCTCGGATGTTTTGGGCATGAAACGTGTGGCAGTGAAGTTTGTTCCGAAATTGCTAAATTTTGAGCAAAAGCAACGCCGCATTAGTATCGCTCAGGAGTTGTTGAATGACGTCAACGACGATCCAGATTTGCTCAAAAGGGTCATAACTGGTGATGAAATGTGGGTATATGGTTATAGCGTTTTGCCACAATTGATGAGATAAAGTCGGAATCGAAGAACGAGCTGATGGCCATACCGAAAAGCGCATTCCAGAAGTGCTTCGAGGATTGGAAGAAGCGCTGGCATAAGTGCATTATATCGGAGGGGGATTACTTTGAAGGGGAGAAAATGAATATTGATGAATAAATAAATACTTTTCGAAAAAATTCGAAATTCACCTTTTCTTTTGAACACACCTCGTACATGGTTCCAAACAATCTAATCTAATAATGCATGTTTGTTCAGGTTCTCCGCGAGAAGGAAAAGGGTGCATGGAACGCGCTGTCCCTGGAAGAGAAGAAAGTCCTGTACCGCGCATCCTTCTGCCAGACCTTTGCCGAGTTCGAGGCCCCCTCCGGAGAGTGGAAGGGCATCTTTGGGTATGCCATTGGCCTCCTGTCCATATCCATTTGGCTGTTCATGGGACTGAAGCTGTTCGGTGAGTTCAAACCCATTCGTTCTAGATTTAACTAAATTCCCGCTGTGAATCCCCAACTGGAGGCTGATTATGATGGATGGACTGGTTAGTAGCTCAGTTTACAAATGCATCGGGTTCTCTCACCTTATGTGGGTTCAATCCTCTGCTAGCTAGTCTTCCATCAACGCACAAACCTTTTTCCACTTGTATTTCCAGATTGTATTTTTATAAGCTTTTTAACTTGAGCTTTAAACTCCACAATAACAATTTATTCCATTTCATATTCCGTATGTAAATTATACACCTGCGAACAAACAAATCATCTCAATATTTTAATGTATTACGTGTTAAGTATTTTTTAAAGTTTTGCCTTAAGTGAACTACATATTTACTCCGGCTCTATGAATGTCTTTTTGAAATTTTGGGTTCATACTAAGAATAATGAATAAATAGTATAAGATGATTCAGTTGCATTCAGAATAAAACCTGCCCAAAATTTATTACGAAAACGGATGGATCAACTATTGAAAATCTAGGAAAACATTTCACGCAATGTACATAATAAAATTAACACAAACTGTTGCTACCGGCGATGCTGATTCCCAATATGCTAATTTATAATTGTTGCAGCAAGTGGTCGTGAATAGCTTTCATGTATAAAATTGAAATTACTAGATTACATATGCAGAATGCATATTTGAGCCTTTTTGGTCGTTAGTGCATATTTGATCCTTTTTTGGTCGTTAGTGCCTATTTTATCTTTTTTTGGTTGTTAGTGCATATTTGAGCCTTTTTCGTCATTAGTGCATATTTGAGCCATTTTATTCTTCAAATTAGAAGTGGTCAATATTTTTTTGTTTTTCCGAGGTAACAGGCTCTTTATGAAGCCGATTATTTTTTTATGTTTTGAGAAAACAACTATTCTGAATGGTTGTCTCAAGGGCGATACTGAGAGTATCTACAACTCTGAAATACAATCTTATTTTGAATATATGACTTGCAGTGTACCCACCTTTGACCATCACCTTCGATGAAGAGCACCAGAAGGCACAGCTCAAGAGGATGCTGGACCTCGAAGTCAACCCCATTCTCGGCCTGTCCTCCAAGTGGGACTATGAGAACAACCGATGGAAGTAAGCCCCCGCTTCCCCCCCAACATCGTTACCAGTGCGCTCCGACTTCACTCCGAACACCAATCTGCTTCAACCGTAACACCGCAATGAAAAATCTTGCAATCTTCGTGATGTTACTCAGTAACTCAATCGGTGATATTGAAATTTGAAAGAGTTGTACATTTTAATCGAAGTACAGTATTTTTTATTACCGATTGATGACGTTCCTCAAAGTACGCATGAATTTTGTGCGATTTTTCATCAATTTAGAAGTGTACTTATGTCCCGAATGAAGTACATCCAAGCGGCACCTGTATTTATTTATTTTTATAGTAATTTAATGCAAATATTGCGTTGTCTGATGATTAATTTAGTTCAATTAATCAATTCTGTGAAGATCGCCACTGGTACAACAGCAATGTATAGTTAAATGAGATCGTTACTATAGTCAATTTATGATTTCTGTTGTAGATTTTTCCATTGTATAATGAATGTAATATTAAAATAATGATGTAATTATTATTTGTTTTCGTCCGAGGCCGGTATGAAAATAAAAATTATGATAAAATTAACAATTTTAGACTTTCATTTGTGACTTTTACCCAACTTTACATCTTGCAATACTTATTCATTCCATTTATTTCCATCTTCCAATACTTGTTCATTCCATTTATTTCCGTCTTCCAATACTTGTTCATTCCATTTATTTCCGTCTTCCAATACTTGTTCATTCCATTTATTTCCATCTTCCAATACTTGTTCATTCCATTTATTTCCATCTTCCAATACTTATTCATTCCATTTCTTTTAGTCTTACAGTCCTGATCATTCAAGTCACATAAGTTTCATAAGGTGCCACCTCTTCCTTTACTAAGTCTACCACCAACCTTCCCCTAGTTATCATTTGAGTATTTGTCGCTCCTCATAATACCGGTTACCTTGAGAGGGTTTCCTCTTGGGGTGAGAATAACCTTGTCGAACTTAATGTTTCATAGACCCAATCATGTCTGATTATTTCTAAAAGGGATCGAAATGACCAATCTAGTCTCCTTTAATGGAAACAATCTTCCCAACAATCCCTTCATTGATATGCTTGGTGTAACCCTTAGTGACCAGCTCAGGTATGGGGGCTCCATCGAAGCCAGAGTAAAGTTAGCCTCTCAGAAGCTGGGCGCACTGTACAGACCCCGCAGATACTTTAATAGTACACAACTTCTGACCCTGTAAAAATCTCAACTACTCCCCACTGTAGAATTTGGCAGCCGCCTCTGGTCGGGAGCCCCAAAATATCTGAACAAAACCCTTGACTGAAGCTTGAAGACTTGACGGTTTGTTTGATAGATTCGCCTGCCTTAACAAACGAATTGTAATCTTTGGAGCATAGATGTCAGGTAGGAATAATATCCTCGTTCTATTGTATTTCAATGGTTGATGCTCTAAGGAACTAGCGTCATTGGTCCCTTCGGCGTGTTTTCCTGTGTTTCCTCCCTCCTACAACATGAGTCTCTTCAAGACCCAGGTTCACTCCTTCCTATCCTCCACAAGATCCTCCACACAGCACCCTCAAAAATCATTTCCCTCAGAGCCTCCAGTATGGAGTAACTAAAAGAAGAAAAAAAATGTGACCGAGATATTGGTCTTCTTCTTTATAATCTGTGTATAATGCATTTAAGGTTCTGACATTTATGAAGGTTACTATCCATATATTTTCTATGGAAATGAATGCTTTAGGAGCACACTTGTCACACGCATAGTGTACATTGCATTGCGGGTGACAAGTGTGTTCCTAAAACATCGATTTTCATAGAAAATGTCAGTTGTCCAGATGTCTCCATGCGTTGCGTATGTGATACGAATTTGTCTTTATATTAAGGCTTTGCAAATTCAGAGCAAAATGCCAAACTGGTAGTGGAAAAAAAATTTTAAATTATAAGTTCGAACCCAAGTTACAATATTTTTTTTTTAAATAGCCAATTTCTTGATTTTTATCAGATTAGCAACATTTAATCAAATGGTTTCTCTTATTTATGCGCAGGAAACAGGGCAACCTCAGGTCTGTTTTATAGGTATAAACATGGAGCCTGCAAGTTCAGCCAGCAGATCTCTTGTAACACTGTAAAAAGAAGTTTCTTTTAATGCGAATGCCATGCGAGTCTCAACTGCCTAGAGCCAGTGGGACTATGGCATCACCAATGGAGATGTGTCGGTGTGGTAAGGGATTGTCGAAGGACTTGGAAAAATTATCAACTTTTGCATACCAGTTAACTTTTAGTGTGCTGAAATTACACATTGGTATAATATACTCGTATATAAGTAGCTATTCTGGGGAAACTACTTATGACAGGTTTATACAATTTTTATACATATATAAACTCATTATCTGGTAAGACAATTTACAAGAACATGTTTTACAAAAAACAAGTTATTATGAAAATAGACTCGGGCAGGCAGGGTGCAAATTTACCCTCGGCACACTACCGAAGTGCGGGCGCTCGGTTTTCCAAAGGTTAAGCGTTAATGAGGAAAAAGTGGTCTACAACAAATTTATGTGTTTTTTTATTGTAAAAATGTTTGATTAATTTCACTGAACGTAGGAAAAACGGAGCTTACTTTAGGCACACAGACACGCCCACTACTTCTTTATGTTCAGTGGCTCAAGAGTTAATGAGGAAAAGAAAAGTATAAATTATAATAATCTACCTTCTTCTATTATATAAAGAAGAATGTCTCGGGCGGGCAGTGTGTGTTTGTTTTATACACAAATCTACAATTTTATTGCGAGCTTGATGAAATTTTGCACACTTGACTTTCGAAACAACAGAAAGATCATTGTCTATGTGAGATTTCGAAAAACTACCCCCTTTCCAACCCCTTATAGCAGTATTTTGGTACATGATGAAATTTCGCACAATTGACGTTCAAAATAAGAGGAAAATTAATGCGTAAGGAGGGGTACGGGTAGGGGTAACACATCACAACCTAAAAATTTACTCCAAACGATGAATATACCCGGGCAACGTCGGGTACTTCAGCTAGTTTTAAATAAAACTCAACACAACTTATTATTGACACATTTCAATTTATTAAAACGAAAAAAACCTTTGCTTGTATTCTCACCATTCGGACTTTACAAACGGTAGAATGTGAAAATTCAGTAACAGACAAAATAATAAATAATGCTTTATTCTGTAATATTTAAACAATTACCGATTAAATTCATATTTTTCTAAAACAGCATGTCCATAAAAAATTTTCATATTTAGATACGCATAACAGAATTTTTTTTCTGATGTAGCAAAAACTCTTGAAATGAACTTAATGCAACTATTTTCAGCTCCTGGCGTTATTTTCATCATGAGTCACGGAGCTTTTAAAAACCCATTTAATTGTAAAGAATTATTCACTTTAATTGGTAAATGCTTTTAATTAAAATCCCATCCTTTAAAAAAAAAATATGTTTAAAAATTACAGAATAAAAGTAAACCGAAGAGTTTTACAAAAGTCTTCAGAATTTCAGACATAAATGGCTGCCAAAATATGCTGGTAATGAATTGATAGGTAATATAAAAGAATTTAATTACTGAAAGGTACATAATATATAAATTAATTCAGCATAATTTTTTACAGCAATTGATAAAAATATTTATTTCCCGCCTAAACCTGGCGATAGTGTATTATGTATTTTCAAATATTTAGTTATTACCAGGGTAGAAAATTTAAATTAAATACTTTCTCTTGCCTGCAGATCTAGGCGACACTGATGAAAAATTTGATAAAAGGTTAAGTGTTGCCACAGTAGAAAATTTTAATTAAATTATTTTTCTTTACTGCAATCATGGCGACACTAATGGAAAAATTGGTATAAGATTAAGAAGTATTGCCACGGTAGAAAATTTAAATTGCCCGCAGATCATGGCGACACTGATGGAAATTTTGTATAAGTTAGGTTATAATGACGTTATAAATACTTTTTAATATAATATGTACATTGAAATGATTTTGTGCCACTTGGACATGATTTAACTTTCACAATCACAGGGGTAAATTACCTACTGGTAACATTCAACTTACAATTCTATTTTGACATAAACATGGATATCTAAGTGGAAATAATTTTTTTTAATAAAGTCAAACATTTCCAGGTTAAGAAAGTCCTGAACTAATTGATAAACTCCTACTATATACCATCATTATAAGCGAAAGATATTGCTTGTGCAGTGATGCAAGACTCAGCTAGTAGAGGAATTAAACACATTATATATTCAGTGCGTCACAACAATAGCGGCCCAATTCCCGTGAAATGCTGATTCTCGGGCCGTATCAGCTTTTGATCAAATTCTGATCAGTTAATAATCACAACTATCATGTTACGCTTGTTAGCTGAACACATGTTGATCAACAGCTGAAACGGGCAGAGAATAAGGAACTCCAGTGAAAAATATCATTACTTTAAGAATATAAATTCATATAGATCAGCAAAAGCCGATTCTTTTATTATTTATAATTATATGTTGAATTTATAAATCGTTATTTTAAAGTGAAAAAATAATAATCTCACCAAAACACCTTGTTATATTGGTACCATTGCATTTGGAACATCTGACGTCACGTGTGTATTCTGTTTTTGGATTAGTATGGACATTTTTATTTTTTTAGCTTTGGTGAAATTTAAACTTAATTTGGGTGACTTTAAGCTCTGTAATTCTTGTTCAATATAAAAAAAACTATTATGAATAACAAAAATTTATGTTAATGCTCAATACTATTATTATTCTTCAAGATAAAGTTTCTAAGAGGGGACATTTTGTAATTACTTATGTTTAGCTATGGTTTACTACGAATAGAATACAAAATTATGTACGGTAAAGCTCATCCTTTTTTGACATCCTTCATTTGACATTCTAACCTCAAAACCGACCGGCCGTAGATTTGGAGCGTTTTGAAAGCGTATGAAAACTTACTTTATAAAAAAACGATATATACTAGTATTTAAATTTGAATGTCGTTATTAATTTAAAAAAAAAATGAAATTAGCTGGAGTTCCTTATTGACTCGTCAAATACCATAGAAATATAATAACGATCGACATTTAAAATACATTGAAATGGCAACATGCCACACCAGCACCCGTAGCAACAGAGATAACAACAAAACTAATTTAACTGTCATTATTAACTCTTTAAGGCTGCTCTCTGACGGTCCGGTGAGGAACGAACATTTCACTCGTTACTGCAGACACTGCACAGAAAAGTCAAGTTTGTTAAAGTAACGTAACGGTTTGCAACGCAGTCCATTGTGGGACTTTTCTGCGCAGTGTCTCCAGTAACGAGTGAAATGTTCGTTCCTCACCGGACCGTCAGAGAGCAGCCTAAATGTAATGCATTTTCATTAAAATAAACTAGGAGATAACCTCATTGTATTAAATAAAAGTGGTTTATAACAAATTGTTGTGCTATATATTACACATATAAATAATAATCCAATAAATATCCATGTTTATACGTGATTGACAAGTAAACCTACGCTAACATACAACCGTTCACACGTTATTCTATATGTATTGAAATACGTTAATTTTATGTAACAATAATTATCAGTATTGACCAGCAACTCGATAAATGATTTCTAACAAATAATTTGTTGATGCCGCTCGCAGCACGTATTACTTAAACCAAGACGGCGCTAAACACAAAACAATTATATTATTTATAATAAATATTGCCGCTCCGATTGAACCATTCAACAAAACAATTGTTAGAACTGTATTACCGGAGCGACACAAGTTCCCATCCACATTTCAAGAAGTTATTTTTCTGAATCCATAATTTTATTAATCGTAGTCCAATCCACACTATTAATTAAACAAATTATGTGAATACTGCGCAAGCATCCCAACTGCATGGAGCTAGTGGAACAATGGCATCCCCAATCGGAGTATGTTGTGAGGCTACGGTATTTAGGTTGAGGTGTTTTAAACTTTATCACGTTAGATTGACATTCAGTGCCATTTTAAATTTTCGACATTTTTGACAACGATTGCTGTGAAACGCCGGTCGATGCATGATGGCCCAATTGATAAACTTCTCAGTTGATAACAGTTTGATCAAAAGCTAAACGGGCTGAGAATCGGCATTTAACGGGGACCGTAGAAATGTCAAAAAATTCAAAATGGTGCTGATCATTGATTTGATGATTATCAAATATGATGGAGTTTAAATCTCCCCAATGTGGCAATGTATAGAAAAATCCACCATAAAATTTGTAATGTAACCCACCACGTGTATTGGAAAAACACAACAGGTGTTGCCGGGATAACTCAGTGGTCACATCCAGGATGCGGCAATATTCTTTTTTTGTGTTAGTTTTTTTAATGTTTCTTGATTTTTCATTATGGCAATTGTTTTTAATAGTAATTATATATATTATTATTAAAATCATTTTTTGAAATATAGATGTGAACTTCCACAACCTTAAAATATAAACTTAACAAACTTGTGAGCAGTATCCAAATCAAACTGAATGATCGTGTGGGACTCCAGCCATATTCAGTCAATTAACCTAAAATAAACGCTTCCATGGCAAAGAATTAATAAATATTATATAGGTAGCGTAATTGTACTTCTTCAGCATGCATTAAATATAATATTCATAAATTATTAGGTGAAAAAATTCACTGACGGACCCCATATTTTTTATTCACACGAGTAATGTTTATAAAATTTCTGTTTTCATTTTAAAAAATTGGAAAGTATGGCTGTGAATTAATAAATAATTCAATAAATTAAATTTTATGAATTTTCATTCTCAGATCTTCCACACTAGCAATCAAATTCTTGTGTCTCAGTAATAAATACATTTTTCTATCTATTTCCATGTTTTAATTTCAAATCTATATTCACTGAATACCTTATAATGAACACTTTAATTCAGCCGTCTCTCTGAGGTCGCCGGGAAATGTTGATAATGAAATTCATGATTAGATATAAAACTAAACTAAACCGCATCCGGTACAGCCACAGCTGCTGTGCATATAGGGACTAAAGAACTTTGAATTATTTGAATGTGGACAAATAGAAACTACAGAACACATTGTAGAAGAATATCCCATCCATATGTTTCCCCATGGCATATCTGTGCAGAACTAAGTGACTCCCGATGCCGTTGACTGGCTGAATAACCCTGGCATCCCACTCCCCTAACTACATATTGAAAGATGGGTTAAATCCCAGCACTGGAAGGAATGCGAGAGGGCACCCGAATGAGACAATCCAAAGCACTAAAAAAAAAGGGCCTAACCCTAGACGAACCAGGCAACTACTCAATATGGACAGAAACTCTCTGCAGGAACTGGGGGACACTGCCACCTCAGGAGACACATGCAGCTGTTGGGAATGGAAAACACCAACAGATGCAGGAAATGTGAAGAGGATGAAGAGACTCCATTTCATTTATAGGCTCAGCTACCTGGGAAGACATATTGTGGAACCAAGATACATAGTCGAATATCCAATGACAACCCTGGTGAACTTTATCAAAGGAATAAGGTAAAACGAGAGATAGCATAATGTGCTGAATACTCAAGGGAGCTATGCAAACCGAATGAAGAAGAACTATAAGGTATTTAGCGAATATAAATTATAAATTAAAACATGAAAATCATTAGAAATATGTATTTATGTTATTGTAGCAAAGCTGTATATTCGATTTTTTGCAATTTCTACCTTAGATCTTCAATTTAATCATGGATTTCATAATATTCCATACAAGAATTTTATTGCTGAAGTGGACGGCCTTTTTCCGATTCTGACATTGCCGTCCATTTAAATTGTTCAGTTGAAATGTTGAAATAGTTGCCAATTTTTTTTTTCTGGTTTTACCTTAATAATACTAAAAGCTAAAACTTTGATAAAAAATAACCTTGGCATAGTTTGTTTAGATAGTTTTTAAATAGTGCTACGCTTACAGATAGATTAGAAAAACAAAGTAAATCTTTGTAAAAACAGTTTCAAAAACACAATAATATAAAGATAATGTTCACAGAGGCAAGACATTCCTTTAGGATTAAATAGATTGGTCAGTCCTTTTATGTATTCAAGAGTGATAGCTTACAATATGTAAACAGTAATCCAGTATTGTCCGAGCATAGACTAAACCCCCACGAGAAGGTGATTAATGGTGGTATTTATTCAGAAAATCAAAAAAAAATGCCGGGCATTAGCTCGTTTACTACCTCCGGAGAGATAAACTTGATTCATGGTAATGTGATAATCAGATAACCCCGATCTATGCTCGGGTTATCTAGTCGATTTCCTTGTAGAGATAAATTTAAATCCTGATCATCAGATAATCCAATAAATATGGGGAGTTAGCTACCTCTAGAGAAATAAACTTAAATCGTAGTAATCAGATAATTCAATAAATGCTGGAAGTTAACTAATAAATAATAATATTAAAGATAAATTTAAATACTGGTAATCAGGTAATCTAATAAATGTCATCAGACAATTGAATAAATGCCGGGCGTTGCCAAACAATGTCGACTTCGCCTGAATAAATTAACTTACTTAATATTGTCCTGTCGCTAAGAGCTTCGTTGTACCCCCTCTTTCTGTTACATGCGTCGTTTATGAGATAGAAAGAAAGGTTACAATTTACGTTAAGTGACGATAGAACCCTTAAAATTCCCACCTATCAGCAAATCTTTCAAATTTTCCGTCTTCGTTCTCGTGTAACGGATAACCTAACATTTGAATTCTCCCTACTACCATCATTATATGACGTCGGAAAATGTTGTTGTGAAGTTATGGAGAACTTTGCTAGTTGATTGAACCCATAACTTTGTGCCACTCGCTCACTTGCCACCGGTATACGAGTATCTTTGATTTGACAAAATAGGTAATAATCTATAGTCTATGCTCGGACATCCTGCAATAATCTAAAATGCATAGATAATAGTATATATGATTACTTAAGCATAGATAATTCGCTTAATGACACATAGATGATTTTATTCAAAAATATGATGCATTATTAAATATGACAACATTATTCAAACAACGACATGATATATTCGAAAATAATTGTACCTACATTTTTTTAGGTTATCTTTCCCCTCTCTCGGGGTTAATTCAATAACTCGAAGAAATAAATAAAAAAAAATTTAGAAAGAGGAAAAAATTATTTACACGGAAACTTTGTTGAATTAATTCCACATTAAGAAATTGATACCTGCATAAAAATTTCATTAAATATTGCTTATCGACTTCTAAATTGGAAAAACGTCACACTATCTGGGTTCACACGTCTCTGTCTTAACGTTTCTTCATCACATTATTTCTAGTGGCAATTATTTCAATTGTTTGTATTTCTCCACGGTAGATGCTCATATTATAGGGGATTAATAAACTAAGCTAATGTTTATTTTGAAAAGTTTCAGATTCCTTTAATTGGTTGGGTCCAGAAGTAGTGAACTCAGTCGGAATTATTTTTATTTTGTTCATTTATAATTTTTTACAGACACCGCCGTTGCTCCCTATCAAACTTAGCGACTGTTGAGCTATGATTTGACGCTAGCCACTTCTAAATGAACAATTTCGCTGTCTCCAATACGGACTTAACACTTATGTTGGGAAATCCATCTACTAGGAATAAACTCGTCTAACCGAGCGAGAGTTTTAAATGGCCAATAGAGGTCAGCGAAATTGGTTTTTTTTTCAACGAAATGGAACATGCTTTGAAATCACGCATGTATGGGCTTGGCAGATCTATTTATATACCTCTGTGTAAAGCTGTATGTCTGATACTTCGCTTTAAATGTCACATTTTATTTAACTTAGCCGCGGTTACAATGGCCATAAACAAAGTTTACTTTTAGGTTTGCTTGTATTCTGAATATCTTGTTTTCTTCCTTGTGCATTAAATTTCTCTTACATCATTAAATTCTAAATAAATAATGACACTAGGAATAGCATTCCATTGAGGCCAGGATGTACATGTGCGTGTCCCTCACGTATCCGTGTGTGGGACACCTTATCATTTGATTATCAACACAAACATCAAAATTTATGCACTTTTATCGTTACATATAAAGAAAACTAAATAAGGAGAAAACTAAGCTTTTGTTAATAGTCTTTTTTTATCAAATCCTTATATACGCACACACAATGACTGCCAAACTCGCAAACCATTAATTCATGTAGATATACGATTAATATATTTACGCCCAGTTGGTTGGAGCTCTAGGCAATCATTTATTACTGATATTTATCTTATAATTGCTACATAAAATACAGCATTGATAAAAATACGCATTGGCGCTGTTTTTGAGCATTTTGCGTCTTTGCTAGCTCAGAAATAAACAAGAATCAATGATTTACCTCCAAAATCCAATATCTTGTCTATGATATCAATTTCCATAGACAATTAATTTAAAGCAGGGATGCACAACCAGCTTAGAAACAAGTTCAATTTATGAATTGTTCATGTGCCGCAAAGACTATAATTGCTTAATGTTGTTTCGGAAATATTGTGCTATTACGAGGTTCCGGGTAGGTGTGGAAATAACGATCTATAAATAGACCACACCTGCATTACAAGAAGTTACAGATCATTTGACGTGTATATTAAATAAAATAAAAATAGCCCTGTATGCCTCTCAGAGGCCTTTTATCGGAGGAACTGCAAACTCGTTGCACTGATTTTTTGGGTTGTGCATCACTAATTTAAAGGATTCCACAGATTTTGACTATTGACGAAGCTTGACGATAGATAATTGGGAATTGCTTACAACATTTATAACCGTAACTTTATAATAAATGCAATAACCTAGTTGCCACATCAGCACCCGTTGCCCATCTCTTTATCTCCGAGGTCGAAGGTCTTTCCCTCGTTCTCGGGATCCCCGTAGAGGTTGTCCTGGCTGTCTTTCATCTCTTCATTCCGGCTGAGGCTGGCTTCGATGTTGCTGCCCTCGTTGACCAGCTTCAGGGTGACGAGGTCCTCGTGGGACTCCAGCGCCAGCACAATGTAGCGGCCTCCCTCCATCACCTCACAGGAGCTTACTCGTTCCGGAGGGGTGTATACAGATGTCAAGGTACCTGGAATAAATCATCTAGTGTTATCTGATATCATATAAACAGTAAGGACCAAGATTCTAGGCCCGTTTCGGCCTATAAACAGATTGTGATCAGTTAACAATCATAACGGCAAAGTGTTAAGGATTCAAATACCCCAGCCTTGTTCATGATATTCAACACCTCAAATGATACAACACCATCCCTACGGACTATAGAATGTTCCGGTAGCTTCTTCACAAGACAAGTCTCTGTTTGACAGCGTTACAGGTGGGAGCCTTCCAAGAACGAACAGCAACATATTCAAGGCGGCCATTGGAATCCAGACCACAATTTGTTTAAAAGCTGAAACTGACATGAATCGGAGTTTAGCGGGGACCACTAAAATAAAAAAATAAATTTGCGCTGACCACTGTCCGTCAAGTGTGACAGTGTCAAATATTTTGATGAAAGTTTGAAACACTTCAAACCCATAAATAGTGTTAAAAATGTGATCTGAATCGATTTGAGAGAAAACTTCAAAACTGGTTACCAATTAACATAAGCCCATTCAAGTCCTGAAATTAATAAATAAGAAATAAAATTAAGTCCATAGTATTAATAAATTTCACCAGAGATATGATAAAATTGAGCTGACTTTGAACACACGGACACGCTGACAGCACACTTCAAGGGGATATCTGTTCAGTGGTTGCGATATTTACCTGCATGCAGGTCCCAGAGGCGAATAGAGCGATCCCTGCAGTTGGCATCACTGGAGAGCAGGTGCCCCCCGCCCGGAGCCAGTCTCAAGGAGGTGACGGCTGCTGTGTGGCCCCATAAAGTGAACCGACAGTTGCCTGGAAACAATACATATCAAATTAATCATTTGAAAGCAAATGAAAAAATAAAACACTTTATTTTTGCGAACCTTCCGGAGTAATATATACTCTCAGTATCGTGCTGGTGAAAGACCACAACTCAGAATAGAAACGTTGCTTGAAATGGCTTTAGTTATGTTAAGTGACCACATCTGAATAGCCAGCTACTTCCCAACCTTCCTCTCCCCCAACTCTCCTCTACCCCTCTTATTCCATTCAGCCTCACAACATACCCCAATTGGGCAGGCCATAGTCCCTCTGGCTCCATGATGAGTAAAAAAGTAATACTTTTTGAACAACCATAAATTTTTTGGGTAAAGCTCTTTGGGTTCAGAAAGAACACATACCGTCTAAGGCTCTATGGGACCGAAAGGACTGGAATTTTGGATCAGAACTATTAGAACGGTATCGAAAGCAACGAGTGGACTGACGGACTAGCAAGAAAAAGGGTCGGAAGCACCGCTTGAGGGATCCGAGCCTGCCATAGGAGTGGCAGCTTGCCACACCAAACTCATATTAAAAATGGGTTAAATCCCAGCACTGCAAGGAATGGGAGAGGGCACCCGAATGAGACAATCCAAAGTACTCATAAACGGGCCTAACCCTAGACGAACCAGGCAACTACTCAATATGGACGGAAACTCACTGGGGGAACTGGGGACACTGCCACCTCAAGAGATACATGCAGCTGATGGGAGTAGAAAACACCAATAGATGCAGGAAATTAGAAACTCCAAATCATCAATGGTGGCAATATCCAGCCTTGATAGGAAGACATAATGTGAAACCAAAAGACATAGCCAATGACAACCCTGGTAAATTTGATCAAATGGACCAGGTTACTATCACAGGAATAAGGTAAAATGGGAGATAGCACAATGCATTAAGTGCTCACGGGAGTTATGCAAACCGTATCAATAAATAAATAAAAGTTAGAATGGTGGAAGAAAACATAGGGAATTTTCTTTTTGCCAATATGACAAAATTTACAGGCAATACGTGACTCTTAGGCTAGGCTCCAATATTAGAATAAATTAAAACTTTCGGATTGCCTTTAGGGCATGAAATATTCAATGAAATAATATTTTTTTAAATTTACTTTCAGAAAAATCACTTGTTGGGAGCAGTCGGGACTCTTGCGCAGTATTCAAATAAAAATATAACTTAGTATCTACATCTGAGCAGTAAGTATTACCTGTGACCAGGTCCCACACCAGTATCCGAGCATCGTCAAGCCCGGACACCACGCAGCCGTCTGAGGAGCTGATGGCCAGCGAGGCCGTGTCGCGCCCCGGCTTCCACTTCTTGAAGAGCGTGCCCGACTGCAGGTCGTAGACCACGATGAAGTTGGGTGAGGGCTCGTCCAGCTCTAGAGCCACCACGCACACGTACGAGCCTAGAATACACATTCTTATCAGATTATTACACAAGTTTGGGTTACTGCACGAAAAACCCCTCTGTTTTAATAACAGATACCATCATTTCTTTACTTTAATCACCTCCTTAAGTGATATTAACCTTTGGAACGCTGAGCTTCCGCAGCCTAATATTTCCAAAGTGTACCGAGAGTAAAATTTTGCACACAGTCCACCGTGCACCGGCTGAATCTACTTTCGTAATAACTTACTTGTTTTTTTGCAAAATGATGTTTTTGTAAATTATACCATCTTAATAATAATTGAATTATGTACTTCTACAACACCGTTTTTGTGAGAAAATCACCTCAAGGGTGCTTAACCCGATAGTGTGTTTTTTTAAATTTTTTTTATATGAACCCGCGACCTTCGGATTCATAGTCGAGAGCCTTAACCCCTCGACCATGGAGGCTGTCATTTAATATATTGATCGACCGGTTTCAGTAGTAACCTTCCTTCGTCAGGACAATATAAAAACTTTTAATATTGTCCTATGAAAAAACCTGAAAAAATCGGTGTTACAGGGAACAAACTTTTTTTAAAAGCTACCTTAATGTACACAAGCAACAAGTGAAAATAAATAACATTCTTAGCAACCAGTGCTCAACTGACTACGGTATTCTACAAGGAAGCATATTAGGACTGACTTTGTCCCTGTTGTATGTTAATGACTTATGCAACCTTAATATTCAGGGGAAAACTGTTAGTTTTGCTTACTGTTTGATGCTGACGCTTGGCTAGATTTAAAAAAAAAGCTGAAACGGATATAAGAATTGTTAAAAAATAGTTGGATATAAATACGCTCACACTGAACACCAAATAAGAAAACAAAATATGTCGCGTCAAGCATAAATATTGCAGGCCAGCCACGTGACGATTTCTCTATTAGAATACACTCATGTATGAATCCCAATGAATGTTGTCAGTGCCCCTACCTTGAGTACACTAATCAGATGAGGTACCTTGGCCTCGCCATTGATCCACACCTCAAATGGAATCTTAATACTCAAATCATCGCAAATAAAATAAGAAAACCCATGCCCTTTTTCAGAACCACGTGAAACTTTCTCGACTTACAACACTTAAAAATGATTTATTTTGCAGTCTGTCAATCTATTACTGAGTTTGGTAACATAGCATGGAGAGGTGGTGGTACTTCATCTGCACTAGACCTAATAATAAAAGCACAGAAGACGATTATAAAAATAATCCTTAAGCTACCTCTAATTACAGACTAACTCAATCTTTAATATAATGGGAGTATTTGACATTAGGCAGATTTACACGAAAACAATCCTCACTCATCTTTATATAAACAAACATAAATACTATGAAAAAAAGACTAAACACTCACATTACTAGAAATGCTAATAGAGATTTACTCCAAATTCCTGTAACTCATTCTACTTTTGGGAAACGAATTTTTGGTACTTTGCGACAAGAATTTTCAACATTCTTCCAGATAGAATCTAAAAATCTGATACACAAAAAAAATTCGATTAAAAGTAATGATAAGGCCTTTACCGGTGCACTCAACCAAATTCGAAGTTATTGATTTAACCATTTGCTGAACATACTTTATTATAAGTGTATATTCATAGGTATTATAAAATAATATGCAAAATTACTGCCTGAACACAGGCTAGCCTAGTGAGGCGGATTATGAGAAACCTCAACTTTGCATTTCTATTCTTTGCATAGTGTTACTATTTGTTATTATTTTCTATTTTCCTTTTTTTATGTATTTAGTCTATAAACCACTGTACACTTTATTGTACGACTGATGTCCTCACCTTCGTGTGTGATGGCAGCCAGTGAGGTGATGAAGTCATGGTGCGGTATCCTCAGGTCGTAGAGGAGCTTACGCGAGCTCAGGTTCCACACCAGCAGAGGGAACGGTTTCTGGGTCTCATCTCCACAAACCAGGATTCTGAAACAAACAACAAAATTATCAAATATAAAATGCGGTAATTCCTGATTGCCTGTACAGGTTAAGTTTTTGCAATGCAGCACGGATAGCTGATAAGAAGCCAATACAAAATCAAGGTTTCAGTTCAATATCAGTTATTTATTCTTCTTGAATTGTTACCTCATTGGTGAGGATCATGACCTGCACTCCAATATCCCTGATGAACCAGGGTCTCCCACTCCTCACAGTCTCACAAAAAATACATTATAAACATTGTGAATCTACTACATAATTAAGTCCAACAAGAATTATTAAAATTTTATATTAAGGCCACCCTCTGACGGTCCGGTAGGGAATCGACATAAACCTCATGCATGATACAGACAGAGCACCGCGCCATGCATATCAATGGGCGCCAGCTCACGACTCGGGGGGAAGCAGGAGCGACGAGACATACTTCTGTTATACCACAAGCAGGACAACAATTCAGTAGCTTCTCGCTAAACACGCATCCAGTAAATCTATGCACTGCGTTTCGAAGGTTTACTTTCATCCTTTGAGTTCAAACATGAAGTGGGATATGAATTTTTAGCTAATAATGGAGGTAGAGAAATATGTAGGCCTTTATAACTATAAATTACCGGCATATGTAGTAAAGGGGACAACGGAGAAAGCTTGGTGTGGAATAGGTGGATTTCTTATATATGGAGTAACATGCTGGACCAGTTCTTGGGATGTTTTTTTTTTACATTCGGTTTTTACATTTTGGTCATTTACATTTGCTGGAATTTGACATCATCTCTGGACAGTTCCCAGGCAGCAATAAATAACCTACAATGAATGTTACGTTCGATGTAGGGATGGACCTAAAACCTTCTTCATTTTTGTCTCGTTCGAAGGAATAAATAGCACACCGGAGTCTCGTCTTCACTTGATTCTCTTGACATTTTTCAATTTTGACTTTGATAGATCCGATAGCATTCAGCAGTAAATGTGATAACAGAAATCTGCAATACCGACAATTTACTGGCGGCTACAAATCACTGCAGACCCGTTTGAGTCGAAACATTTTCTGTATTTTTGCTGCATCCGGTTTATTTCGATTCCCTACCGGACCATCAGAGAGCGGCCTAAGATGGCGAAAAAATGGTAAATAAACATTGAATCCTTCTTTTATACTTCAATCTGAAATAATGTTTTATAATTTCTTTGTCTCTTTTTAAAACTTTTTTCGACAGTCATTTCGACATTTTCTTTTAAAATAAGCACGTACCTAACATTGGCGGCTAGAATTATTTACACATAGCGGATTACTGGTTAATAAAGTAGAATCATTTTAAAGGAATTTTTGTTTGTATAGTGATGTACTGTATCGTGGGACTTCTGCGGGGTAAGAGGGGATTGTGGACGGGTATTTCACATTATTTCAAACCAATTTACTATCGATATAAACATACACACTTAAAAATAATTTGTGTATATCTGTCGACGCAACCGCAATCAACGCGTGACAACAATTTAAAAATAATGTTAATGCTCACCTTCCGTCTCCTGACACTAACAAAGAGTTGAGGAATCTATCTTCTCCCGCTTTGAAAGTCGTCACACAGTCACCTGAAAAAAAAAAGTTGGTTATTTTATGTTCTCTACATAAATAATGTTAAATATCAAGGTTCGAAATTATCATAATGTTTAATTAATATCAAAATATCCAATATATTATAACATAGATACATATCCGATATGTATCAAAAGTGATACTTATTTTCTTAAGGGAAATAGATGTTAAAAATACAATTTAAATAAGGTTGGAAAGTATCTCTTGAGTTGCTGTCGCTGCATGCAGTCAATAATTGCTCAAAAAATTAAATGAAAAGATAAAACTTCATTTTAACCACTTTTTTTTATTTTTTATGCCAACTAGTTTCGGAACAACCCTTCCATCATCATATATATAGAATATACTAACTTAACAATATTACTGGAAATAATATACTTTGTATTCACCACTTAGTATAGTTTTATTATTATATTATAAAGTATTACTTTCTTCAACAGGAGTATATTTATTTAAAAAAAAATAAAAAAAAATAAAAAAAAAAATAAAAAAAATAAAAAATTTAAAAATTTATAAAAAAAATAAAATAAATAAATAAATAAATAAATAAATAAATAAAAAAAATATATAAAATGTAATATCGGCGAGTACGGCCAACAAAGCAAAATTATATAAAAACTTTTCTATTAAATATAGAATGTTGAGTTTATATTCTCCTGATGAAGGAAGGGTGCTTCCGAAACCGGTAGAGTTTTGATAAAATAAAAGTGGTCTATAACAAATTTATGTGTTTTTTATTATGGCGAGCCACAAAGTTAATGCTTTTTACAAATATGTATATTTATTTACTTATTTATTAAAATTGGACAAATATTTATAACATTACAGATTATCAATCTAATTAATTATAATTGTACCGTTTATGCAGTGTATGTGCAATGCCAAAAACCCTGTAAATACTTTATACGACATAGAAAACAGATCGATTTCCTGATCCACCATATTTAGGAAGCATGTGGCTCTCCCAACAGGTGAGTTTACAAGTAAGTTAGTGCGGATGGCTCTACTGTATAAGAGGCTGTGACGACGTCCTCGAAAGTGAAATTCTGGTACAAAAAAATTCATTTGAGCCAGAATCTCATTGTTAAATATTTTACCGTCAAAAGAGAAAAATATTGAAGTATTAGTAGTTATATATACTCCTGATGAAGAAAGCATCGCTTTAGAAACATGTAAGATATCTGTGTATTAATAAAGTGGTGAATATAAAGTAAATTATTTAATTAATTTATTAATAATGATGCCACAAAGTGAATACCAATCGTTTGAAGAAATTATAATATTACTAGAGATTGAGGGAGGGATGAAAGGAAACATATTTAAAATGGAGCTGTAAGATAGGTTTTTTTTTCCTTGTTTCCTTTCACCCCTCCCTCAATCTATATATCTTTAGTAATCCCTATTCACGCCCCCACCCCCACTGTGACACCTATGTTCTGCCATAATTTTGTACTATTGTTAAGTTAGTACATATTTTGCCCTGATGATGGAACAGTTGTTCCGAAACTAGTCAGTGTAAAAAATTAAAAAGTGGTTAAAACCAAGTTTTATTGTTTCATTTAATTATAATGGATAACCACAAAGTGATGGCTTCATACAATAGTATGAAACAAAGTTGTTTTTTTCTAGTGGCCAACAGTTATCATCAATGGTCAGAGATTCCACCATACCAAGGGCGGGGAATCACAGTAAAGTTAAAAATGGAGAAACGAGGGAATATCTTGTAAAAACAAAATTATTAAATATCTTCGATATACGTAGTAATATTTTAGCTATAAATATCATATGGGTGATATATATCCTTTGAACCCTGCTAAAACCAATGTCCTCTCAAACTTCTTATTCGATAAGTTGATAAGATGAGGTGGCATGGACATGTAATCAGAATGCCAGAAGACCGACATAAAAAACTGGCTACAATACGAGAGGGAAGACGTCCAGTGTGCCACCCCAGGTAAAGTTGGGGAAAGCAACTCCAGAGGCTATCCGAGGAGAGGTTGGATCTGCTATGAATGGAGGCCACTGAAGTAGCACAAAACAGGGACACCTGGAGGCACCTTGTCAAAGCAACAGGTCCCTAAACTGTTGAATATATAATAATAGTGATTAATTAATCATATTTTGTTATTAATTAATAGTTTTTATAGCTTACCCGTGTCTGTGTTCATGAGGTTGACGTACATGCGATTGCGCGACAAGCACACGAGGTGCGAGGGGTCGTGCAGGCCGTAGAATGGCATCTTCTGGTTCATCACTCCCTTTAGAGGGGTTATGAAGGTGCCCTGGAACACAAATACTGGTTATGGCAGACGAAAATATTGAGGGAACATTATTTGCTTGATGAAAAGGATTTTTTTCACCTCATATACAAAACTATAGAGAAAAACAATTTAATTTGAATAAAAAATTATTTTTTTTAATTTATTCATTTTTAAGAGACAAACAGCTTTTTAACAAAAAATAAATATATAAATTGATGAAAAACAAGGTTTAGCCAAAAATGTTTTTTTATGCTAAAGTTGTTTAGAGACAGTAGTTTTATTTTACATTAAACGAAGAGGAGTAGGAAGGGGAAGATAAAATGGGGATAGGAGATGCTTTCAATGCAATAAAATACATACAATAAATGCATACAACCCTGAGCAAGGTTCAGGCTGAACCGAAACCGGTTGGTTTATGTATAAAAATACTTTTTATTCAAATTTTATTATGTATAACTATAAAGTGATTGCTTCCTGTCAAATTTTGAGAATCAATTAACTGAGGTAGAAGCACAAGGAATCTCCAGCAAGCTCCCACAGTGTTAGATATTCTCAGATCACCCAGGTGAAAAACCACCATTCAGAATCGACACATTGCTTGAAATAGCATTAGCCATATTTGGTGACCAGATCTTAATAACCAGATACTTCCTAATCTTCGTCTTCCCCATTTCCTTCCCCTCCCCACTCCCTTCAATCCCACAATATCCCCCAAATGAAGATGCCATACTCACTGGCTTCAGTTGGGAGCAGTTGGGACTCGTACTTGTGCATATTCACATAAATATTTTAAAATTTCAACTCTTAGTTCAAGAAATTCATTAAATTTAACAGAAGTTAGGAAAAATGTTGCTTACTTCAGTCACACAGACACGCCTACGACATGTCTGTCTGTTTATCGTGCGGTGTTCACATAAAAAGTAAATTATTTAAGGGCCGCTTCTCCCGCTCCTGGCCCCATTCAGTTGACGGATGAATCCACCCCGGCTCCGTAGCTAAATGATTTGTATTATCGAGGTAGTATTAGAACAGTATATTATTGTTACCTGGTTGAGATCGTAGACCCTCAGTTCCCGCCGGCAGAGCACTACGCAGCGGAATTGATCGATGGGGACCAGATTGATGGGGTGTGGCACCCCCGCCAGCGTGCGCACCTTCCTGCATCTGCAATCAAACAAACAAAGGAATTAGAGAAAGAGGGAAGAGAAGGGTACAGAAGAAATTATACTCTATTAACTAGGTAGATCATTAGTTGCAGTTGAGGTTGCTTGGTCACGTATTAAAAAAGCCAGAAAAGAAAATTCCACTGAAAATACCGAGTGCAATCCCAGAGGGAAGACGTTCAGTGGGCCGCCACAGGCACAGTTGGGAGAAGCACCTCGAGAGGATGCGTGAAGAGAGGCCGGTACCACTACGGACGGAGGCCGCTGAAGTAGCCCAGGACAGACGCCTGGAGGCCCGATTTGGACAAGGAGAAGAAGATGTGATGATGAGATTAAGAAATTTGGTGAGAAGCGAAGTGTATTACTTACTTAACGACATCCCACACACAGATTTCCTCCCTTTCTGTGGACAAGCTGGCCACGAAGCCTTCGCACTTCTCCAACCTCACTACCAGGTCATACTTCTTGGAGTCGAACACCTCCGACATGGTCTGCTCCTGGCCTTTTCCCACCTGACTCATATCCAAGTTTAGGGGCACGAGACACGCCACCGGAGGCGCCTTTGCGGCTTCGTACCACGTCTTGCAGGTGTCTCCCTCGATACCGACTCCTCTCTCTTTCTCTCGTAGAAACAAGAACAGCAACGTGTAAAACTGCTTGGCGTCGTAATTCAGTGCGAACGAATTGATCTGGATGAATTCTCGTAGAAATCTGACGTGTTCCGGAGTGTTTTCTATGTCTTTGTCATCCATCTCGAGGAGGTCTATATCCTCGAGCATCTGGGCGCAGCCCAGAGCCGATATCTTGTCGAATATCCAGCTCAGGTCCACGTAGCAAACTTCGTACGAGAATTTGTTTAGGTCGTCTTTGCAGAGGTGATAGCGCTGGTACGGCACTTCTTCCAACTTTCTTGCGTTGAAGCTGCAATGCGAAAACAATTAGTTAAATGACAAATACAACACAAAGATTGAAAATTCTTATTCACAAAATTTTATTAGGGGACTTCGAAAAGTATTAAAATACTGAATAGATCTCCTAAATTTCATTAATCAGTTCAAAATAATTGGAATTCCCGTCAATTCTCATCTAAAATCTTGCATTCAACCAAATAACATCACTTCGTCATTGTTCAGTCAAAAATCACCAACCCCGAAAGACAGTTTAGAAATGATATCGAAATTTTAATGTTGAGAATAATTTTTCTTTGAATGGCCTATCAAGTTTATCTTTTATTATGCAGGTAGATAAAACATTAAAAGTTAAAGTACATATTGAGGGTTAAGAAATGATACCTCGTAAGTGACAAATTAAAAAACGTTGAAAATGATAAGAAAAAAACCTGTTTTTACACTGCGTTGGATATTTTGTGAAGAATTTAAACTTTTGTCGGCAGATGGCGTTAGTTAGCACCTTTGTAATAAAAAATGCTAAAAACTTAATTTCACAAAAATGTCAGTAACGAGGTATCGTTTATTGACCCTCGGAATGTAAATTTTCAAACAAATATACATACGTTTCTGATTTTGCCTTTATATCAGGGTTCAAAGGATATATTATGTAGCCTGAACCGTAATTTAAAACCTTATTGAGAAGCATACTTAAATATTTTAGTACGTGTCTTTGTTTTTCCGAAATAGTTCCGCTATTCTCCGTGTTTAACTATACTGGGATTACTCTGGCACCATCAAATCGCATTGTTGTATTTTTGGAACATTTTTTACAAATACATTGCCCTCAGTATGGTGGAAATGATTGTCAATTGAAAATCAATCATCAATGACAACTGTTGGCCATTAGAAAAAAAACAACTTTATGAACAATTATTAACTGCTCATTTTTATGAGGCAACGGCAACTCTAGAGAGATACTTTTCATCCTTATTTAAACTGTATTTTTAAAGATATGTTTCAGGTTTTCACGGCTAAAAGTATTTTCTTGTATTTTTTTCCAGTATTATGCCGTACTGCGCTTCCTCCTCCTTTCGCCAAGTTTTCGGACAGCATTACAGTGTCTATCATCAGGGCAAACGTTTCTTTAAAGTCTATTTCTATTTTGAAAATGAATATCACTTTTTGATATACAGTCAAACTTGATTATAACGAACACGAGGGGACTGACTAAATTTGCTCCTTTAAGCCATTACTCGTTCTAACCGAAGAGGTTTTAAAAAAATGTATGTACCTAGTTACCTGCCTCTACTATCAATATATTTGCCAATGTATAATTACACTTCAAAATATTGCTTTAAAAAATATATATGTAATAGAAGTTTATAAACATTGATTGATTTAAAGATTTCGCTTTCATGTTTTTCAATTTCTTCTTCTAAACACTCAACGTGTTGTAACTCTCATCACCCGGTTCGGGCCTTCCAAGAAAAAAATCACTAAATTGTCCATCATATCACTAACTAGCTGCGCGTATTGTTTGGGTCATAAAAATCTCTCTCGTCATAAATTACAAGCTTGTGCAATTGTTATTGTCATAAAATAGTAATGCACAACCCGCGGCCCAATTCATGCTGGCGAATTTCGTACGGCCCACGTAACTTTATGTAAAAAATAATGTCTGCTGTAATTCTTGAAAACCCAGGTTGAGAACACTGTTTTATAGAGGTTTTGTTCATTCGTACCGCATATACTAAATGGAACAAATTTTAAAGAATCGGTTTGCACTACACGAAAATCAAAAAATCCCCAGAAATGTGAAATTATGAATTTCTCTGTCAGCCCCCTCCCCACTGAAAAAAATCAAAAACCCGCTTGTAAGTCCCAACCCGCGTTTGATAATTAGGTAGAGTGGCTCCTCTGCTACAAACATTGTGCATCACTGTCATAAACTTACCCCATGTAGGGATTTTTAAATTTTTTTATATGAATACCGCACAAGAATCCCAACTTCTCCTAACCGTCTGGAACCAGTGAGACTATGGCATTCCCAATTGGGTAATGTGAGGCTGAAGGTATTGGGAAAGGGAAGGAGAAGGGGAAAAGGAAAGTGGGGAAATACCTGGCTGTTTAGATCTGGTCACCAAACACGGATAAAAGCCATTTCAAGCTACGTTTCAATTTTGAATGGTAGTCTTTTACCAAGGCGATACTGATAGTATCTGAGGGATGTAGGTACTCGTACATTTTTATTGTTTTTTAAAACAAAATTCACGATGAGTAATACAAAAGAAAATGTAAAAATGCGAAGCCCATTTTTCGCATAACTTTCGCAGATTTTATATGACAATTTTAAATACTGCTCGATGGATAGGAATGTTTCACATTACCGACAATCTTACACAGGCAGTGTCATCAAAATATTAATCCGTCCGCCAACCGTCAGCCGTCCTGCCGCCCGCCACCTTTGTCTGTTATTACTTACTTCGAGAATTGTTTTTTTTTCAGACCCAATGATAATAATGATTATTATTGGATAATTTGTTTAGCACCGTTTTTGTGAAAAATCATATCAAAGACGCTGTATAGTCAAGTATGTATTTATAAAATGTGTTGACAAATTTATTTACACGGTATATCAGCGAAGCGCCCTCGTTAAAACTGCCAAGTATTAAAGTAAGCCTGAACCTATATAGCATTGGGTACTTGCTCATTATATCCATGAACTCGCTATTTCCGTTATCGTTATAACCAAGTTCAACTGTATATTGATATATATCTGATATTTTGATATTATATTTAAATCAATATCATGATGTTTTCGAACCCGCCTTTATATCCTAACTTTCAAACTGCATTATCTCAAAACTGTATTTTGGGATTTGTGAATTTGCCTGAACGTAGACAATTTGTTGAACCTTTCAAAATAAATAACTAGTAGATCTAATCATTGAAGAAAATAATATTAACATAACCTAAACGAAAGATGAAACCGAAAAAAACAACAGAAAATAAAAGATGTCAGTTGCATCTGGGATTCGAACCCAGGACCTCTGCCTATCCGGGGCAACCTCTTTACCAACTTTTCCAATGAAACCAGTTCAATTTAGGTCATCTTCATCAATATCATATCTCATATTCAAGATTTGTCAATATTATTCTCCATTTTTAATCCCATATTATTGGCAGCTATCTTTATGATGCAACACAATTGCAAATGGAATGGAAGAGGTCCTGGGTTCGAGTCCCAGATGCGACTGAAATCTTTTTATTTTCTGTTGTTTTTTTTAGTTTCATCTTTCATTTAGGTTATGTTTATATTATTTTCTTCAATGATTAAATATTAGAATGAGGTTTTTAACTCTCAATAAAAATAATTAATAATAAAAAATTGAACTAGTAGATCTTTAATATTTTTGAATAATTTATTTATTCCTAATAATTTATTTATTTTTACACCTTATTTTGACTGCGCAATCAAAATTTCAATTACCCAAATACTTAAATAATAATAACATGAATGATACTTTTTTTTTATAGACAGGCAAACATTTCCAGGTTACGAATAAATTTACAATATTTGAATTATTCCTACTTTCATCATTATAGTGGGAAAATATTGACGCCGCAGTGGAAACCCATAGCTTTGGACCGCTTCAATACTGGACCAACAATTCATAATTTTGTTCATGTTAAGTAATTCTCAATTCATTACTAAAAGTGATAAACATTGTTTATATTGAAAATATTAGTAAAACATGCACCAACACGACAAAACAAATAAAAATAGTTTTTAGAACATAGATATTTTAAATCAGTGGTGCACAACCTTTATAGCCAAAGAGTCAATTTTTATATTTTCAATTTGTTCTCGAGCCACAGATGGTAGGGTACCTACAGCCTGACATGATTAACTTTACGGTCTGCGGCATCGCTGATAAATTTTTTCTTATTTTTTTATGCAAATACCGTTAAGGAATCGCAACTGTCCAGTAAGTATGTATTATAAACCTAAAAAAAATTACGTCTTTAAATGTCATCATAATTTTTTTTTTTTAAATATAATTTATTGGTCAGGGTTTTCAGATAAAATTTAGGCGGATCAGCGTTTCACATACCAATCATAGAACGCACAAAGTGCCACAGATGAAAAATTTCTTTCTCCAAGATCAAACCAATAATAATTCGGGAATTTCGTACGGTTGATTAAAAATTTTTTAAATAGACAACAGTTTAATTAAATTTTTGGCGTACAAAGTTTACCAATACACTAAAACTCCGATATTTAGTTTGATTCAATTCCATTGCTACTCCAACACCTTGTTCACATATCGACTGTGTTTTGGTCAAAGGCGTTATTCCACAGAATTTGAGAAAGAAACTTAGGCCTTAGTGTAAATATAATGGTTATCCTATTCACGTTACGGTGGTTCAAACAACTAGGGTTATTTTTGCTTGCCAAAACGTGGCTTTGACCAAAAGACACACCTTTTGGGAAAGAAACTTAGGCCTTAGTGTAAGCATAGCGGTTATGCTATATATATCAGGGAGGTTCAAACAACTAAGCCTATTTTTGCTTGCCAAAATGTGAAGAATAACACCTTTGACCAAAATATAGTCATTGATCAAAGACGTTATTCCACACCTTTTGGGAAAGAAACTTAGGCCTTAGTGTAAGCATAATGGGTATCCTATTCATGTCACGGAGGTTCAAACAACTAGGCCTATTTTTGCTTGCCAAAATGTGTGGAATAACGCCTTTGACCAAAACACAGTCGATATCAAACCTTTTTCTAAAATAATAAACCTTTTTTGTGCTTTTTACTTACTCTTTTTTTTACTTCAAACTCTTTATTAATTTATTTAGTCAAGTGGGCCATACAAGAAGGCCAGCGAGCTGCGTGAAATAGCCTTGCGGTTGTGCACTACTGATTTAAACAATGCAAAAAAAGAGAAAAACAGTCGTGCAGAAAATCACAAAATTAGTAACAAAAACCAAAGTGTTATTTTTATAAAAGCGGATATGAAAGAAGCAAAATAATAAAATAGGTATAATATGTAGTTACTGGCTATGTTTTACAATTTAAAAATTCATTCATTTTATCGTAACAGGAAAGTGATAGTCCTATAACCTCAAAATGAATTATTATTATCGAAGTGGTTCTCTCAATATTCCGAATACAAAACAAGCACAGAAGAACAAAGCCATATGTGAGAGGTGTTGTTAGAGACAGACATGCAGAAATACGGATCAGATACAGGTACAGGTACAAGTACGGTGTGTGTGAGAGTTATTCCATTACCATTCCGGGGAGAACCTGTTCTCTTGGGAGAGCAGCCGGCCCATGGTGGGATCGTTCCCCTCATGCCAGTTCCCCTGCACCAGAAACACAACAGTTCAAACAATCATACTCCTTCCTCACCGCAATTACAAGTATTTTAGAAGCTTAGAAAGGGAAGATTAGAATTACCTAACCTAAAATCGAACAATGTCATCTATATCTTGCGAACACGGTGTATCAGCACGAACCCGACAGACTTTAACCAGTGATTCCTGAGCTTATTTGGAGTAAAAAATGTAGACGGAGTTTTGGTAACTTTTTTTTACACCTAAAAACATCAAAAGACGGTAGGTGTTGGGACAGAAATTCGATTCACATCTGCCAGCACCGCAAAGTGCAGACACATACAGTGGAAGACACAGCAAAGTTAGTTGCTTACTTAGCTATGTGAATACTCCCTTCTGTGCCGTGTCTACCCTGCACAGTGCCGGTAGATGTGAATAGACCTTCAGGGCTAGAGTGGAGAGTCAGGCGCTTACTCGGCCGAGTGACCAGTGATGACATACAAAAGATTTAATGGTTCGAATTGAAAAAAGAAAATGATAAATTCATCGGAGACAAAAATTCCGTAAATTTTTTTAGTCAAAATAAGCTCAGGAATCACTGGTTAAAGTTTGTCGGATACGTGACGATACGCCCTGTACTCGTATATATCTTACCGATCTATGTATACACATTTGAAAGTAAACTGATGCTGCCAATTTACATAAAACCTTTCGACACCTAGTCCCTAGACTGGCCAGTGAAATTGTTTATCTGTTCAAGAAAGAAATTTGATATGTGATCAATTTCAACCTAAGTAAGTTAAAATTGTCCTTACTTCAAGCATATGGACACACTTCCATCAATTTATCTCTTCAGTGGTATATAATATAGGAGTAAGAGTGATTAGTTCAAGTGACAGAACCTAGTTCTGGGCCCAACACTGACTTATGGGCCAATATCACTGTCCAGGGAAAATTTTAAGGTGTCGGTGTTAATGTTGTAATCCCAATACATAATATTATGTAAAATGGCTATAAAAAACCAGGGCGACGAAAGGTTCGACCACCTGGTCGTCTTTTCCTAAAGGTGGTAGGCTTGACTTTAGAAAAGTATAACCGGATGATCGAACCTTTCGACGCCGTGGCGTTTTTTAGTATTGGGCCGCCCACTTGCGTGGAAGGCCTATAAGGGTGGTTCTGGAGTTTCTCTATTACAATCTGATATTGATATGGCTAAAAATGTTTTTAGTCCCCATAGTAAAAGATCCTCTCAATATCGTCGCCCTGGCGAGATATCGACATTTGAATTTTTTTAATCAATTTCACCTGAAGTAAGACTAATTGAGCTCACTTGAGGCATTTAGACAGGCCCAAAATACACGTCTATCTATTTATCTCTTCGGTGATTACTCCGCACTCTGAGAGCAGATTAAGCCAGAAGGAGCGAGTCATTCTCATCTCCAGCACAGGCCCTTTTAAAGCTATATATATACATTTGATCAGTTTATCTCTTCGGTGACGGTGAGTGTACCTGGAAGTACTGCACGAGCGTGTGGCGTATGTAGCGCTCCACCTGCGGGAAGAAGCACTCCTTGGCGGCCTCGCGCAGGGCTGCGTCCCTCCAGCGCGCGCGGCCATCGCCGCCCCAGCGCAGGAAGGGGGCCACGCGGGCCGAGGCGCGCGCCCAGAAGATGGCCGCCGGAGCCCAGGGGACTAAACAACACAACACATTAAATATCGGTTAGAAAGGCGGTAGAAGGAGAGTCTTAGCACCATCATACATGAAGAATCTCTGCATTATTAAATGTTACTCCCGATCAGTTTGGCCAATTCCTCGAACAGACTGATTAAACCCTTTTGTACGAATGGTGCAAAATATTCAGAATTTAGGTCCTGCACAAAAAATAAATGCAGATTAGATCAACATGGGGCAATGATGGGATTGGGATCTAAATAGGATAAAGGGGCGAGGATAAAATAAGACAAATAATATTTACGGTATGTGTCGTCGCTGTGGAACTGCCTGTCCATAGCCAAGATGTCCACCATTTCGTGGTCGGCGAGGCCGTGGCGCGCGGCGGTCAGGGCCCCAAGGCACGAGCGCAGGCGTCCCTCCCCGCACAGCTCTTCTAGTGCAGCCAGGGCACCCCCTGCTAGCAAGGGCCCACTGCACGAGGAACGCGTGCCCCACGCCTGCCACACGGAGGTGCGCCATGCCAGGATCTGTAAGGATACAACCCGAATGTATTTAAATCATCATCATTATCTTCTTCCACTTATCCTATCAGATCGGGGACCTATAACTTCCATGAGGTGCTTCCAGGTGCCTCTACCTGCACTACGTCACTGGCCTCCGACTATAGCAGGCCCAGTCTCTCCTTGCACAGCCTCTGGAATTGCTTTATGCCGCCAGTGTTTTATGCGGAAGAACATATCTAACCCACCTCATCTTCGACTTTTCTATGAAGAGTAGCAGAGCATATATATTGATATCATAATGTATGTATTTACCTTAGCGTGCAGAGGTAGCTTGCACTCCTGCACCGATCGCAGTACGCATTCCTGTATGGCCGCATTGACCGAGTGATTGAACTGCACCACCCCGGCCATGACCATGCTCCTGGCTTCCGCCATGTCCAGGTCCGGCATCCTCATGAAGCAGCCGCCCTCCAGCCGGGCCCTGAGGGCTGCCGCCACGTTGGGCCCCACCTCCCGGGGACCCTCCGAGGTAGTGAGAACGATCTTGACGTTGTCAGGCAGGCGGGAGGGGATCCAGTTGAGACTTGGGGGACTAAAGTCGTCGGCCTGATCCAGTCCATCCACCATAAACACAGTGGGGCGCTGCTGGGCGATCTCGGCTATTAGGCGTTGAAACACCTCACAAAATGTCACCATATCCTGAAAAAAAAAATTTTTTTGTCAGACAGACTCAAACAGCACTTTTGTTTGAATATTTAAAAAATACAATCGAAATAATAGCAGGCAATCTGGAGGGCTCAAAGTGGATGGCGCTAGTGTAGTTGGGGGTCATGCCAGCTATCAATCTTTGTTTATTCCTACGCAGTGATGAAAGTTTTTTTTCAAAAGTTTATTAATAATTGTAATAAAAATGCCTCAATGTTGTATTGTGCCTTTGTTCTCATCAAGAATGTCTGAACATAGGTGTCCAAGTGATGAACAGTTAAGAAAATAGTGTATTGTGGCTGTTTTGGCATTGTAAATGAATAATTATTATCTACCTACCTCCCTCCCCCCCTCAAGTTTAGGTACACTATTCATTTCAAGTGTTAAGATTCGCATCGGTTTTTTTATGTTTCTAATGCGGCAAACAAATGGACTGTTAGATGAAGACACCCATAACATAAATTATCCTACGTTATTGTTATGTAGAGTTCAAATAATAAATAAAAATAAGTTACGTTGATCACACGGTTGGCGCCGTACTTGTGTATTTGTTTACGAATGAATATACTTCTTGATGAACTTACCTATGAATGAATTTAAAAGATTGCACTTCTTGAAATGCCATCTCCCCACTAATGTGTAACAAAGTAAAAAAATTAAGAGGAAATCTTTTGAATTTAAATTTTATTTCTTTAGTTATTTCAGTCGGTTTTATCCCATTCTGTTACCTATATTTTTATTTTATTGTATTTTAGAGGAGTGTCCTTTGTTCGTATACAGAATTTAAGTATTCACTGGTATATTTTATTCAAATATCCAAGAAGAGTCAAGAAGAAGCAAGAAGAGTAGAGCACAAACAATAAAAGGAAAAAATATTAACAGCTAAGGAGAGCCAATAAGAAGCAAGAAGAGAATGGAAGAAACTACAAGAGCCAAGAAGGCCACGACGAAGCAAGACAAAGCGAGATGAAACAAGCAGATTCAAGAAGAAACAATGAAACCAGGAAGAAGCAAGAAGACAGAAAAAGAAGCACGAAGGTACAGAAGGAGGCAAGAAAAGACAACAATATGACCAAAAAAGCCACGAAGAGACTAGAAGAACCAAGGAGATGCAAGAAGAGACTAAAATACTCAAGAAAGATAGGAGTCAAGATGAAGCAAGAACAGGCAAGAAAAGGCCAGTAAAAAGGCAGTAAAATGGCAAAAAAATTACAGAACCGAGACGCTTTAAGTAAGAAGTAGCTAGAAGCAAAAGGAAGCGGGAAGCGAGAAATGAAAACCAACATTCAATCAATTCCTTTATTCCTTGGTTTCCTAAATTCCAATACTGGCTTATTAGGTTGCCATGTATACCGGTCAATTAAACTCTAACCTCCTTCCCATTCATAGAGCATGTGTTCCAAGTCCTAACGAATCAGTGCCCCCTGGTGTACCGGTCTCACCGGGACAGGAGTGCTCCTAGCTGGGGTAGTACATTTGTATTATAACATGATGTATTTTACAGCTAAACCAAGACTCAATAGGGACACAGTACCCCAGGGAGTTTTATGGGATTAAAAGAATGACATCAATAGTTGAGCAAAGAGGTGAACAAGTTAAAAAACGATCACTATTTAAAGGAATCGCTACATTCTTCTTTTACTGTATTTCGTGTGATACAGCACAAGTATTCCAAATGCCTGGAGCCAATGGAACTATGACATATGTAGATGGTTTGTTTGACTCACATATTTTCCCGTGTATTGCGAGCCATACAGGATCATGGAGCACTGGTTCACGATGGAGCCGAGGATGCTCACCAGGGTGTTAGAACGGTTGGTGATACCAACAAACCTGAAACACCAAAATCACATAAGAATATAAACATGTCAGATGTCCTGGCAAATATGTCAGAGAGTGGACTGTCTTAACCTCTAGTGTACCAAGTTTCCACAAAATACAGTGTGCCAGCCATAAAATGAAGGATTGCGCAGCATGTACTAGCTCACAGTAATTTGGTAATTAAACAGTGTTTTTTTGCAAAATTATGTTTTTTGTAAATTTTACTATCTTGCTGGATAATGTGTTTATGTATTGCTACGTAATGGAACACCACGGTCCAGTTCGTAGTTAAATTTACATAATTACATTGAAACATTATTCAGAATTACTGATAGATGCAATACCCTCCACTAGCTCAACCGCGGGGGATGTTTGTGTTCGCAGTTCGTTTATTCAATTTGAGAAACCACCGCTTACAGGATATATAAATATATATATTGTCTTTTGTTATAAAACATGCCTTGCGATGAGGCCTATATTGAATAGCCATGATTCTACACTCAGGAAAAATAGCCGTGAACCTCTTTGCGGACGCACGTATAAGTTTAGTTTACTGATTTGAAATTACACCCAAAACTGACTGTAAATAGACCAAATCTCATAATAGGATCGATATAAATATTACCCGGACACTTGCCCATCTCGAAGCGTTTATACACAGTCCCCGCACAGCAGGCCAACGGGAGGAGAAAACCACTGATTCGAGAATGAGTTTACAAGCAAAAAATGCCACTTTTATTCTAATGAGAGACATACATTCACGATCAATTAAAATAATGATTTTACTATGATGTAGGGAATCGTGACCAAAACAACCACTCAGTTTCCAAATTCCTCTGCCCCGAAACCAGGGCCCGTGTCCCGAGCCCCCCTCCGTTTCAACCCCCTCCCTTAATACAGCTGGCCAATGACCACACCCCTTAGTGTTGCCATCGGTGGAAAAGAATATTCAAAATTGAGTACTTGACGGTAAATAATAACGGTACTAGATGTGAATCTTTTTCTAGTTATGAAGTGCTTCATAACAGTATTTATCAAGATTGTAGGTATATAGCACAGAATAGCTACTTTTATCCAGAGAAATGATTTTTGATATTGCCGAACGGACACGCCGGCGTTCAACAGATACAAATTTTGTGTATCCAACGGGTAATTTCGCCGCACTAAAAGTTAAACAATATTTTATTAAAAATAAAAACGCTAATAAAAGTCGAGGTATGACATTTTTATTGTTATATTTGGGAGTCAACCCCACATTTGAATTTACTATAATTTGTTCTAAAATCAGTGTTAATCGGTGTTGCCATAATAAATGTCTTGTATCATAGGCGATCATCCTTCCAACCTTCAATGTAAGAAGAACAAAAGAAAAGAAGAATAGAGTGGTGTTACCTGAAGGCCAGGAAGGCGTCAGGACTCCACTGGTGGCAGCACTGAGCGGCGCGCGCTATCAGGGTGGACTTACCGCACCCACTGGCCCCCACTATCACCAGGGGCTGGGTGCTGTCGCCGAGGACATAGCTGGAAACAGGTGATAACAATCAGAAGTTACATTATCATTTTTATCTTTCAATTTTGAATAGGCAACAGACATTAACAGGAAACTCCGTTTCCCCAAGATCAAATCTGCCAGAGTTAAGCAAAACGCAACCTGTGGAAGTTTAAATTCGCACCAAATTTTTAATAATTTAATCGGTGTCTGGATAAAAATCCCCGTACGATGGCAACACTTACACATTTTACTAATTTAAAAATGGGCATAATGTACCATGTATTCTAAAATATGTAAGAATTTGTAGCTCAAAAAAACTGTGATACACTGAATATGTTGAAATTATGACTGTAGGTGCACCAGTGGAAGCGACCAGTGCCCAGAGGTAGACTGAGGAAGAAGTGGATTGACTGCGTGGAGGAGGACTGGAGCAAGATGGGAAGGACTGAGGAATGGAGGTGAATAGACCCCAGCGAGGACCGCAGTCAGTGGAGAGCATTTGCGAAGGAGGCCAAATTCTACCCTGGGATGCGTTGAATTGACCAACAAATAGCGGAAAAATTTGCATTTTTCATCCACAGTAAAACAAATGTTATCGATTTTTTGAAATTCAAATATCACTTTCCAAATTTATTTAGCTGCGACCGTATTCAAAAATTTTTTAACTCTTAAAATGATTTAAACGAAGATGTAGCAGAGAAACGTAGCAGATGATAAATTTTGTGTATTTTGGGTAACAAAATATATATGTATAGAGATAAAAATCTCGATTATTAAATTAAAATTATGATTGCATATGCAATTTAAATTTGAATTATTCCCCAAAAACAAAAATTCTCATCCCGTTTTGGCCACCCTAGTCAGGTGCCCGGAAAATATCCTCCTATCCCGACCCTCCTAGCTACGCCTCTAATTCCAGCAGACCAGCACTCTCCACTTCCTTCAATATTAAAAATACAGATTTGTGGTTTTGGTGCCAGTAAACTTCCCCCCTGGCGACTCCCCTTGAATCGATACCTACTAATAATTAATGAACCGAGGTGTACTTACGTCTTGACTTTGTTGAGGATGCCCTCTCTATTGACACTGGACTGGGCTGACTTTTGACAGAACACCGTGTGGTCATTGAGCTCCTCAAACATGCTGCAAATTAATTAAAACACATCAACATTTCAAATTAATATAGTGTAACAATGATCAAAGACATTGAATTGTGTTATGGAGTTAGGCGTGTCTGTGTGTTCGAAGAAAACTAAACTTTTACTTAGTTCTAATGAAATTGCTCAAACATTTTGTAAGATCAAAATCTTTTTCAAAAGACCACCATTCAGAATTTAAACTTTTCTTGAAATGGCTATAGCCACGTGTAGTGACCAGATCTGATTAGCCAGGTACTTCAAAACCTTCCCTACCCCATTTCCATCTTCTGCCGCTGCCTTCAGCCTCACAACATACCCCAATCGGAGATCCCATCTTTCCACTGGCTCCAAACAATTAGGACTCTATTAATATCTTATCTTCAAGAAAGATGCAGTGAAAGGTATGAAGCCTTCACTCTGACAACAGGTCTGCCAATCAGAACATAAATATAATTTCCGCAAAGAATAAGTATTAATTAAGTTACATACGTTGCGCTCACGCCCTGAGCGTGCGCTAGTGGCGACCTCTGAGTGTGCTCCTCCATGACGGCATCGGCGGCAGCACGCAGGCGCATAGCAAGGTGAGCGCGGACCCCTGCCAGGTACTGCGCATGCTCCGGCAGCGAGGGTTGCACGCCCTCCGCGCACGACACCACCCCCCGTGCTATATGCTTCTCTATCAGCTGGCACTAGAATCAAAATCACGACAGATTTTAATCGAAAAACAAAGAAAACAAAATGCACAACAATGGAAAAACAAGATAAAACTTGACCTAACGTAACTTTATCTAATCAACCTTCCTCTCTCCATCTCCTTTAACCTTACAAACAAACCCCAATCAAGGAAATCGTAGTTTCGCCTGGTTAAGGCGGTCGAGTCATAAGAAATAAATTCAATTTTTAATTATTAATTATTTTTATTGAGATTTAAAAACCTCATTGTAATTTTTAATCATTGTAGAAAATAATATTAACATAACCTAAAAGAAACATGAAACAAAAAAATATCCGAGACATTGTCTAGTTTGCAATTGTGTTCGTGAAGAACTTTGTAATCATCATAAAGATAGCTCCCAATAATATGGGATTAAAAATGGAGAATAATATTGAAATATCTTGAATTTGAGATATGATATCGATAAAGATGACATAAATTGAACTGGTCTCATTAGCTAAGTTGGTAAAGCGGTAGCCCCGGATAGGCAGAGGTCCTGGGTTCGAGTCCCAGATGCGACTGAAATCTTTTTATTTTCTGTTGTTCTTTCCAGTTTCATGTTTCATTTAGGTTATGTTAATATTATTTTCTTCAATGATTAAATAAAAAATAAAGCTGACACTAATCTAAAAACAAAACAGCTAGTCTACAGCTAGCATGTCAAATATATAGCCCACGGGCCAAGTACGGCCTGGAAGGAAACTAGATGTGGCCAACGATGTCAATCAAGCGATTCTCGACTTCAATAAATATTTTTAAATCGGAAAAATGTTGTTGTGACAAAAATAAAGATCTCAAGGCTAAAAATAAGATTTTTCAAACATTTCTCAAAATCAGTACAGCCCTTCTAAATGTCAAACATCGAGGGAGGACGTAAGATATGGCCAATATTCTATATCCCACAGATATCGAGATGTACTGTTAAATATGTAAATACATACTTATTTATTTTTACGGTAACTCCACACAGGAGACCCTGAAGGAAATAATTTCCCTCAAGGCCTATATCATCTTTGGGGATGCTGTGTGGAGGGTCTTTTAGAGGATAGGAAAGAGTGAACATGTTGTAGGATGGAGGAAACACAGAAGCTGGCAGATTGTTCCACAGCCGAGCTGTTAAACACAAGAACGAGTCGTAAAAGCGACCCATTCTCATATGACAAATGTCGACTGTGTGCAAATGTTTGGCCCGCGTTTGGTGTTTTTCCCGACTATGCACCGGTGCCGAAGGGATCAATGACGCTAGTTCTTCAGAGCATCTTCCATTAAAATACCGGTAAAACAAGGACAGCATTCCCACCTGACGTCTGTGCTCCAAAGATTGCAATCCGTTTGTTAAGATCGGCGAATCTATCAAACGGACCGCCCGTTTCTGCACAGTCGAGGGTTTTTTTCAGATATTTTGAGACTCCCGACCAGAGGTGGCTGCCAAATTCTACAGTGGGGCGCACTCGTGTGTACTATTAAAGTATCTGCGGGCTCTGTACAATACGCCTAGCTTCTGAGAGGCTAACTTTACTCTGGCTTCGATGGAGCCCCCATACCTGAGCTGGTCATTTAAGGTATATCAATAGAGGGCTTGTTGGGAAGATTGCTTCTATTAAAGGAGACTAGATTGTCATTTCGATCCCTTTTAGATGTAATCAGACAAGATTTGGTTTTTGAAACATTAAATTCGACGAGGTTATTCTTACCCCAAGAGGAGACCCTCTCGAGGTAACCGTCCATTCTCTGCTTCAAAGCCCTCCGAGCCGTTGGAGTTTGTGTACCCTTTGGCGGCTTGTCAACCAAAAGCTATCATGGACTGTACTGTCATCCGCGTAACAATGGATTGGTGCACATGTCAAGAGGTCATTGATGTGCAACAAAAACAATGTCGGAGACAGAACCGATCCTTGTGAGACACCAGCATTTCGCATACCAGGGCAGGTATTCCGTCAGGCCCACTAGCTTTATTAACATCGAGCACCCGTAAGACATGGAGTACATCCCGATGCCGGATCCTCAGCTTTTTCATACACACATACATAAATACGATAATGTCGTTATACTGATACGACAGCTGGTCACTGGCTAAAATAGACCGAATAAGAGGCATTCAAATTCAAAATGACGCTGGTCGATGATTTAATGCTCTTCAAATTTGATGAAAGTTTGAAATAACCCAGTAATTGGTGAAAACTTGTAATATAGCTGATAACATGTTGAGGAGATTTTCTCGTATATTACCTTGAGGTCCTTCTGAAGGTTGGCCAGCCGTCGCTGTAGTTCCTTCTCTCCGGGGGTCTCGTGATCCGGACGTGCGGCTTGCTGAACCCGATTGATCCACAGGCAGCGCCGCGCCAACTCCTGACTCATCAGCACCGTGTTGTGCACCTCCTGGAGACACCAAGTGCTCATTAGATTGAAAATACAAAAGTACTGAACTAAGAATACAAAAACGATGATTGTGAGAGTCTTTTTCAAACTATATATTTATTTGCACTCCATTTGCTCGCTATAGTTAACTTTTATGGGTTATTTTGATAAAAAAAAATAAAACACTTGATTAGAGCAAACGCTCAATCTTTATTCAATACAGCGATATTACAACAGTATTATTATCTTATATTATCTGGTGTCTGTACCTGTTCCACAACAGTGGTGAGGTAGGCGTCCCTTAACTCCAGGGACAGCACCTTCTGGAAGGCGTTGAGCAAACGGCGCTCCTCGTCCCCCCGGTCTTCGGCACCCCGCGCCACCAGCCGGTAACACGGAGGAGACGCCGCACCGTCCACTTCGTACCTGGAACGATAAACAGACTTGGTAAATCATCAAAATCACCGCACTGCATCCCAAGGTGGGATTTGATCTCCTCCACAAATACTCTCCACTGGCTGCAATCCCTCGTCTCGGTCCATTCACCTCCAGTCCTCAATCCTCTCGCATACGTTTATTCACCTAGAAACATGGGTGTTTCAAACATCAAACGAAATCAATGATCAGTGCAATTTAAATTTTATGCATTTAAATGGTTTTCATACTTTTTTAATTTTGAAGTTTAAAAAAAAAAATACAAATATTCCCGAGTTACGAATAACCTGACAATATTTGAAAAACCATCAAACTAAGCGGAAAATATTGCTTGTGTCGTAATGGAGCCAACCAAGGAATTGAACTCACGACGCCTGGGTGGGAACGAGACGCGATGCCAACTGTACAAAAAGCATAGGAGCACTTTCTGAAGGGGTGCTAAAATTACTCCCTAAATAAAAATTACCAATAATGCCCCATAACATGGAATAATTATGTCTTACATTGCGCTGGCAACATTACAACTAGTCTCTGTCTCTAGGGCGTCGAAGCGTGCACTGAACGATCATCAAAAAATTTACGGAAAAAGTTTTTTTCACAGAATTTTTTTTTACGAATTTCCTAATAATTGGTCAAGCGTAGAGCCTGTTTGTCTATGAATCATTTTCGAAATACTCCGCGTTGCGTAGCCAACAGCCAATCCGGCGTTCACTGTATTTAGGAAGTGCTTTTTGGTGTTGTTTTTTAATCATGCAAAATAAAGCTAAAATATCATAAATGAAGTGTTCACATTGGAAACTGGTTCCAAAAACTAGCTGGAATAACAAAAGGGTTATCTTTATTTTCCTATAATTGAAACCGCAGTTTATCTCAGTGACAGTGACGTTCATTTCAGATATTAACATGGTATATGATGCTAGGATCATCTGACGGGCGATTTTAAACTTTTATGTTATACAATAATGAACTCTGGAGACAATTGCTTTAGAGCTCATTATCTCATGGAACAACATTACAATCAAAAGCTAGCTTGGATGGTACCTATTTTTTACTGGTCTCACATTGTACGCAATATTATTATGTCAAATTAATGGCCAAATGGAATATTGTTAAATTGACTTTATTTGTGTTGATTTGATAAATCCATTTGTTCAGGGAGTAAGAAATGTAATTTTTTTTATAGGGGGAGCACAATCTGCACTCACTACATAGGCCGCGTGAGATATCTTAGAACTGGCCCTGTTTACCAGTGACAATAAGCTTCTCCGTTGGAATTCTCAGTTATAGGCATACAGTTGATAGCCTATTTTGAATGTCTAACTCTTCCAGAATGGATGGTTTAGGGCACTATTAGTATTTATTAGTGGTATTTGAAGGATGAAGGGTATTACCATCTGCTCAGCAGCTGCCGGTCCTCCTCCGACTCGGTGCTATTCACGGCAGCTCTGTAGTCGGAGCTCTCGATGGTGAGGGGAAGCAGAGGGGTACCCAACGAGGAGTTAAGGAACAGCACAGGGATGATGTAGGCTGACTCCGAATGCCCTAAACAAACAAATACATATACACAATTATTATTAAGGAATCCTACATTAAACCACTCTCTCAAACGACAAGATATAATTTTTTTTATTTAAACTCTAACCATTTCCATTTATCTCCATACAATTATCTCATATTCTAAGTGAAACATTTTTGATAAAAATCGAAATATTTTTGCAAAATTATCCTTTAACTCAGATTCTAAGAGAGATATTTCCCCAGACTCAATATTCTTATTACCAGGTACATCTCCCATTTTCTTAGAATCTAAGCGGAGCATTTACCAAGAATCTGATTATTTTTTGAACATATCTCATTAACTCAGATTCTAAAGTGTAACATTTCCATGTAGCTCAGATTCCAAATAAAATATTTCCTCAGAATCAAAACCTAACCCAATCCCTTCCCCAGAAACAGATTATAACTGAAGCAGTGGCGGTTCGTGCTTAACTCATTGATAGTGAGAAAAAAATTACGTCTATAATAAAAAATACAATGCTGCTCTTTTCCATATTATGTAAATTTTTCCCTAGATCTTAAAGGAATTTATTAATTGTTTTTGTGTTTAATTCGTAGAACTCCGTTTAATTTTTTTTTTAAATTGAATGTAAATCAAATTTAATAATGTTATTATTAAGTTCTGCAAGTATTTTTAGTTGTTATTATTGTGACAGCTGTTTCGGCGTTTAAGGCCATTTTCAAACTGTGGTTAATCCACATTGCGACGACTTATTTATATGATTTAATTTACCCCCACTCCTTTAAAATTTGGATGGATGGGTAATGATTCGAGTATTTGATTCACTTGATCGTGCCAAGTCTTCCTCTGGCATCCCGGGCTTCTTCTTCCATTCACATTCGCGTCATATATTCTCCTTACACTCCTTTCTTCGTTCATTCACTCTACATGCCCAAACCATCTAAGCGTCCCTTTCTTAAGCTTGCTCACTACGTTTACATCAGCCTTGCATTCTTTACGAATCTCGACATTTTTCACTCGATCATACATGGTTTTACCACACATTCGTCTCAGAGATCTCATTTCTACAGCATTCAGTCTACTTTCATCCTTCCTCTGGCAGTTCCATGCCTCACTGCCATACATCAAAATACTATTCCGTACAAATTTGTTGTTTGCAAATCTTCATACAGCTGCGCTCACGGTCGCCTTGACGTTTCCGAAGGATTGCACACTGAGCACGATTTTCCGCTGAAGCATCATGAGAATGACAATGTATGAACTATTCCTTAGGACAGAAAGCCCCATAGACACTGAATTCATAACGCACATTTGTAATTCATTTTGAACTCGCTCTCGAGCAGTATTACCCAGTAGCGTGCAGTCCATAAAGGCTGAAAAGTTTTACTACCCTAAGAAAAATGATCCATAAAATAATATACTCGTACGTAGTATAAAAAATTATTTTATGTACAAATAGATTCGAAACTTGTTTGCTTACTTATCTAGTTGACCACAACTATCAGCGGAAGATGATAATATAGTGGCTTTTTAAAATAGATCCTACTTTTGTTGTACCCAAATATTATCGCGCAAGGATCCTGTATAGATCCTTGCCTAGTAGATATAAAGTGCCCCTATACCGTGTAAAACTATATACTGTCACTATTGTATTTGTGCTATATGTGATCTGTGTAATTTACGATAATAAATTGTGTTTTAACCCACCAAAGTCTTATATATTGAAAATGTCAACTGTCAATGCAGCATCGCTGAGCAGTTGAGTCGCTCTGCTGATTGGCGTGTAAATTAATCGGGTAAGTTCGACTGTACGCCGCAGATTTTTAGTAAGTATGACTTCTTGTATGGAAAAAAGAACACTGGTATACGTACTAGCCAGTTCGGAGAGACAGAGTCGGGGGAACTCGTGGTCCCTCTGTGCTTCCAGGGGAGACCTCCAGTGCAGGTCCACGATGTGAAGCTGCCAGCCCTTGGCGCGGCAAACCATGCGCAGCTCGCGCCCCACATCCGTGTGCAGGAGACCTTTCTCCACGCAGCAGTCTGGAACAAACAAACAGGTCAACAGGTGATATTATTTTTATTATTATGTTTAATTCGTAGAACTATACTTAATATTAAAATATGAAAAGAAAACAAACAACAAACAAACAAATCTAGTCTCCTTCTACAACGGAAGCAATCTTCCCAACATGTCTTCCATTGATATGCTTGGTGCAAATTTAAGTGACCAGCTCAGGCACAGGGGCTCCATCGAAGCCAGAGTCAAGTTAGCTCCTCAGAAGCTGGGCATATTGTACAGGGCCTGCAGATACTTTAATAATGCACAACTGCTGACCCTAAAATGCGACCCTGCACAAGTGTGCCCTACTGTTGAACCTCTGGCGTGGAAATATGTGTCCCCAAAATACCTGGAAAAAACCATTGACTCTGTGAAGAAATGGAGTCTGTTTGATAGGCACCTCTATCTTAACAAACGGATTGTAATCTTTAGACCACAGGTGACGGTGAGAATGCTGTCCTTGTTCTACCAGTATTTCAATGGAAGGAAGCGTCACTGATCCCTTCGGTACCGGTGCAAAATCGGGAAACACGCCAAATGCTCGCCTAACATATGTACACGATTAACATTTGTCACATGAGAACACACAACTCGTTCTTGAGTTCAACAGCCCGGCTGTGAAACGATTTGCTAGTCCTCCTTCGTACAACATGGGTCCCTTCATGACCCATGTTCACTCCTTCCTCTCCTCAAAAAAACCTTCCACATGTCATCCTTAAAGATGACCTGTGTGGAGTTAAACTAAAAACCAAAAATCAAAACTTAAAAAAAAAAAAAACAGGTCTAAAAATGCAGATGGCGTTTTGGTCTCCAGTGACATTTTTTTTTTTATTTGTTTAATTTTTACTTAATATGACGTAACAGTAGCCATATTTTGTTGGTGGTAATTTTAAAAAAATGTTTCATTGACGAAACGTCCTAATACAACCTGTCATATTTCAAGTTCTTGGGCAGTATTCCGATTTCGGCAAGGCTTTTTCTAGTTCTCTGCTTCTCTATGGGTTCAAATCGCGTGAAATTTAGGATTTCAGCTAAATTTGATGACCTAAAGACTAAAAGAAATTTTTCATAAATTCGTTTTTCCGAAAATGTTGTCTTTTACGATAGGTAGGATAGTGAAAAAACAACTATTGCCAAATTGGTAAATTTAGATTTATAGACTCTCACAGCATCCCCAAAAATAGAGAGCCGACTGAATTGAGGCGGTTATCATAAGGTAGGTATTAGTCAATTGAATAAGTTCGAGGGCAGGTTTATCAACAAGTGAAATCGATCAGAGAACTGGTGGATTTGTTATTCCAACAGGTAGGTGGGTAATTTCGTGTTAAACCACATGTTGACCACGTGTCGACCACTTGTCGACCGCGTATGTATTGTGGAGCCGCCACCAACAAGTACTATTAAAAGAAAGAGCGAAACCTTTCCATCACATTTTGTTTAAACGAGGCAATTTTTGCTGTTTTTTTATATTGTTTAATAAAATTACGGTAATGACGGCATTTTTATTTTATTTTTTATGCTCACGGATAAATTTTCTGTGACAATTTAAATGTGCCATTTTTGATTTGCCGCCAATTTGTTCGTTTTTGTTTGTGCAACGTCGGTGACAGCCGTCTTTCCAGCCAGTGGCGTTTACTGCATCATTATGACGTTGTAGCTATTTCGGACCGTATAGGAAAGTGCGGTTTTAGGTCGTTTTTAAAATCAATAACGCCGCGTCTCTTACACAAAAACATTTGTTTTCATACGCATTCCAGTTAAAAACAAAACATTTTGCGTAGACGACAAGATGAGTTCAAGAATAATCGCTTGATTGTGCTACATATTTTTATAGGTTGGAATAAAATAGCATTGTTTTGTTTATTGTTTGAATAATAAAATATAAAAAAACCATATAAAATTTCAATTAATGTAAAAACAATAAGAAATTTTTATAATATAGTCAATGAATGTGTTTACCACGATGCTTAAATATGCATAAGCACGACTTTCTTAATCGAGTGCGGCCCAGCGCCATCGCGCTGTAAGCTTTAGTTACGTAAATTGCGACGCAGTGCTACAGCGCTCCAATTTTCATTGTGCTTTTTGTCATCCTCGGAAGGTCACGTGTTCAATTTGAGGGTGTATCGCCGTATATCATCACTGCATACTCCTTCGGAACACAGCATTATCTTTAATAAAAATATGTTTATGACTAATTTCCACTCAGTATACCTTTGTCATACCTACGACCGTATATCCTCACTGCATAATCCTTTCCATAATTTTTTTTTCCATGGTAATTTTCCCGAGCAAATGGGATTATGACATTCCCAATTGGGATACTTTGCGAAACGAAAGGGAGATGGCACATGAATTTTAATATCCTGAATTATAGCAAAAAATGCGCCGCAGGTGAAAATTTAGCAGTTTAAAAAAAAAAATTATAGTAACTCCACACAGGAGGATAATTTCCCTCAAGGCCTATATCATCTTTGGGGATGCTTTGTGGAGGGTCTTTTAGAGGATAGGAAGGAGTGAACATGGGCCTTGTATAAGAGACTAGTGGTGGGCGAAGCGGATCGGTTTAGTGAGCCGGATCACTAAATCAGCTCTCTGTAAAGACAATGCACATGAAAACTGGACGAAAAAAGTATCGTGTAAGAGCATCTTAAGGACGTCTTTAGGAGGGCCAAGGGAGTGAGGGAGAGGGCATGGTGCGGGGGGGACGCGATCGGTCGTTCAATCGAGCCGGATCACCGAACCGGTACACTCGCCCACCACTAGAAGATACCCATGTTGTAGGATGGAGGAAACACAGAGGCCGGCAGATCATTCCACAGCCGAGCTGTAGAACACAAGAACGAGTCGTAGAAGCGACCAGTTCCCATGTGACAAATATCAACCGTGTGCAAATGTTGGGCGCGCGTTTGGCGTGTTTCCCCACTATGCACCGGTGCCGAAGGGATCAATGACGCTAGTTCCTCAGATCATATTCCATTAAAATACCGATAGAACAAGGACAGCATTCCCACCTGACGTCTGTTCTCCAAAGATTGCAATCCGTTTGTTAAGATAGGCGAATCTATCAAACGGACCGCCCGATTCTGTGGTTATTCACATTACTACGACTAAGGCCACTCTCTGACGGTCCGGTGAGGAATGAACTTTTCACTCGCTACTGGAGACACTGCGCAGCAAAGTCCCACAATGGATTGCGTTGCAAACCGTTACCTTACTTTAGCAAACTTGACTTTTCTGTGCGGTGTCTGCAGTAACGAGTGAAATGTTCGTTCCTCACCGGACCGTCAGAGGGCAGCCTTACTTATATGACTTTATTTACACCCACCCAATTTTAATTTTTATGATCATTGAAATTTTTTATTAATATTTGAATCATTGAAGAAGATAATATTAACACATCCCAAATGAACCACGAAACCGAAAAAACAACAGAAATTAAAAAGATTTCAGTCGCATCTGGGACGCCAATAATATGGGATTTATAAAAATGGAGGATAATTTTAACAAATCTCTAACATAAAGTATGATATCGGTGTAAATGGCGTAAATTGTACTGGTCTCATTAGCTAAGTTGGTTAAGCGGTTACCCCGGATAGGTAGATGTCCTGGGTTCGAGTTGCAGATGCGACTGAAATCTTTTTAATTTCTGTAGTTTTTTCGGTTTCGTGGTTCATTTGGGATGTGTTAATATTATCTTCTTCAATGATTAAAATATTACAATGAGGTTTACAAACTTCAATAAGTTATAAAAAAAATAAATTGAATGTTTTATTGATATTTTCAGTAAACACCCATCTACTCAGAAAATAACTGGGATAATTAGAATTCTCTATTCTGTGAGGTAATTACAGTTGCAAACTGTTTTCCCCGCTTTCAGTGATGGCAGGTTTTGCTCAATTGTTTCATAATGACGTGAATGCTAAGGCAATGAATTTAAATGTGTGAGTGGTAGATTCGTGAATTATATTGTTTAGATTTCGTGAAATTACTAAGAAGCGGTGAATAAATAATTTTTATCGTTTTATTTATTAACATAACGTTAATAAATAATTAACGAGGCTAATATAACATTAGGATCATTAATTTTTCGCAAAATGCTGTCATTTTTATCATTCTGAAATATTAACTATTCTGGACGGATGATAAAAAACATTTAAGACAGACTAAATTTTGTCACGAACCTATTTGTATATTGAAAATTGTAACAATTCTTTTATATATCCTTTTTGTCTATATTTTTTAAATAAAGATGTTCCACAATTAAAAGCTATGATGTGTATATATGGGGGGGGGTGTGTTACTTATTTTTTGGAATTATTAGTTCCAGAGGCGCGCATTCCATATAAGCACATGAGGAATGCCTACCCTACCTTACTCACGTAAAAAATATACAAAATATTTAAAATTATTGCTACAAATCAATCTACAGCTACGAATCGCGGAGCCGCGTGTGGCCCGTCGACCGCCCTACAACAACGTGTCAAAAGTAGGAACTAAGTATGCAAAATAATGCACACATCATATTTAAACGTTGACTGTATTCTACACAAAAATGTACACGTGCATTCAAAGGAAGACTCGTTTGTATTAGTGTCGAAAAAGGCAGTGCCTTTCGATACAAATCACAAACGTAGCAATCAGCGCCATCTGTTAGTACCTCCATTAATTAGTACAACTATTTTGACTTTCTTTCATGATATTGTGCCGTCGTAAAAATAATGGAAAATTTACATATCCAGTAATATGCATAAATGAAGCAGATATTTGAAAAAAAAAGCAGTTATTCTTAATATCAATTAATTCCCCATTTTACTTACTGCCTGTCCTGATTTAAAACTCTGTCCACGCCACCGGTTAGTGCATATTTCGATATTTTTAGTGCATTCAATCTGATGAAGTAGAAAAATATGAAATTTTCGCATCTCCCGAAGATGATGTTAAAATAAAAGTAAACTGTGTTTAAATTCTTTACTACCGGATGCCTTTAGTGGTATAGGTACACGTTAGTATTGAGAAACACGCTACCAATTCGTTTTAGACCCGAATTTGCATTTCAATAGCTGTGTGTACCGATACGGCAATAATACCTACGCCAGTTTCCGAAGCTTCCTCGGAGTATACAGTTGCAGAGAGTAAGGCATAACGATGGATCTTTTCTTAATTTTATATACATACTAGCTAATGTATACCCGACCCTGCTCGGGAACAATAATTGATTTGACAGCGAAAGTAACTATCTCCAAATAAAGAAACATTCATTTTAATATTTTATTTCATTCCAAACGTTTATTTTTTCAAAACATATACAAATCATAAAGTTCTTAAGTAGGTACCTACTCGTGTTTTCCATTTTGAAAATATTCTCCCCAAAAAAACCTTCTTCTTTTGAATATGCAATCTGTGGCTAACCAGAGTGTTATATCTATGGGATAACCTAAATAAAACATGGCGGGTTCAATGTTTTTCATACTAATTTTAAAACGTTATAGCAACAGTTTTACGTGTTGGATTTCATTCGAACTTCTAAACCGTCCCGGCACTAATAAAAACAAACTGTGCTATTTTCAGCGAAACCGGTCCAGTGATTTTCGAGAACGTCGAGGACAAACAAACGAACTTACATTGCTTTATATACATAATTTTTTTTAAATTTTAATACCGAACTAGAGTCCCAACTACCCGTAGCAAGTGGGACAATGGGATGTCCAATAGGATATTTTAACTATTTTATTTTTCATTGTCTATCTATATCTAAAAAAAATTACGATAACAATAGCATTTTCATTTCTTTTTATATTTACGAATAAATTTTCTATATGCCGCCAAAACGACATGTTCGTGTTTGTTTGTGAATTGTTTACGTCACGCCGGTCAACATCGGTGACGGTCGTCTTACCAGCCAGTGGCGTTATCTACGCCATAATGACGTTGTAGCCAGTTCAAACCATTTCGGAATGTTCGATTTTAGATCGTTTTTTAATACAGTAATTTATTAATTTATTATGAAATAAAATATTAAAATTACACATTTTAGTTCGATTATCAGAATCAGAAATACAGACTTTAAATCTTCCACGCATTTTTAACGGTGTTCGTAGTGTGTGAAAATACCCTATTGTGGTGTGTTGTGAAGCTGAAGAGAGCGGGAAGTACCTGGCTATTCGAATCTGGTCACTAAACATAGCTAAATCCATTTCAAGCAATGTTTTTATTCTGAATGGTGGTCTTTCGCCATTATAATTTCGCTGCATATATTTTCCTTACACTCATTTTATTAATTCATCCCCTTTTCATGTCCAAGCCATCTTAGCGTTCCTACCTTAATCGTATTCATTACACTTAGATTCTTTCTGAATCTCTGCATTTGTAACACGGTCACACATAGTTATACTACACGTACGCCTCAGGGATCTCATTTCTACAGCATTCAGTCTACTTTCATTCTTCCTCTACCAGTTCCATGCTTCACTGCAACACATCAGGGTTGACATCAACACCCTACTGTGGACTGCTAGCTTCGTTTCTTTGAACATGTTTTTTTTTTATCAGCGCCAACAAAAAAACAAGCCTCTCTATGTAGTTCTTCCGTCATAAGACGTTGTTTGGGTGACGTAACGCGTGATGTAGAGCGGCGAACAAACACATAACGTCATCTGGCGACGGAAATAAAAACATCTGATTGTTCGAATTTAAATTCACCTCCATGTTTGGTCATAGAATATTTACAGTGAACACTCCACCCGCTGTGGATGTTTTCTTCCCAATGAATCCAGCAGCTAGCTTGATCCGAAAACAACATGTTTTTTTATGACATCGGAGTTTTTATGACTGATTTGAGATATTTTCACTTTTTTTTATTTATTTCAAATGAGACATACAACTATGTTGCACTCCCATGAGTTATCAATTCAACTCTGTATGGGACTGTCACGGGTTTGCAAAACAGAATTTATATGGATTATTACAAACATTCCTTAAAAAGTAGAGGTTTTATGCACTTAAAAAAAATATATTTACATTTCTGAAGATAATTTCTAAGCAGTCAAAAGGCTGAAAATGTAATTTTGTTCAATTCCTTCGATAGAAAAAAATCGCGAAGTATGCTCCGAAAATTAAAAAAAAAACGGGTTTGTTCTGTTATTTAACATGTTATGGGTTTGAAAAAATTCATATCGTTTCTTTAAATGCTACTTAAGACATTCGTCTTGAGATTTTTGATCTATCTTAAATATGTCGTTTTATTCATATTTATAGAATTGTCACTTACGCCCATTTATTCTAAACGCTCTTCACATTTCTATCTTTCGAATGATCATATCTGCCTTTCAACATCGTAGAATTTGTAGAATTTGGCAGCCACCTCTGGTCGGGAGTCCCAAAATATCTGAAAAAACCTTGACTCTGTGCAGAAACGGGCGGTCCGTTTGATAGATTCGCCTATCTTAACAAATGGGTTGCAATCTTTGGAGCACAGACGTCGGTGGGAATGCTGTCCTTGTTCTACCGGTATTTTAATGGAAGATGCCCGAGGAACTAGCGTCATTGATCCCTTCGGCACCGGTGCATAGTCGGGAAACACGCCAAACGCGCGCCCAACATTTGCACACGGTTGACATTTGTCACATGAGAACGGATCGCTTCTACGACTCGTTCTTGTGTTCAACAGCTCGGCTGTGGAATGATCTGCCGGCCTCTGTGTTTCCTCCATCCTATAACATGGGTCTCTTCAAGACCCATGTTCACTCCTTCCTATCCTCTAAAAGATCCTCCACACAGCATCCCCAAAGATGATATAGGCCTTGAGGGAAATTATTTCCTCCTTGGTCTCCTGTGTGGAGTTACTGTAAAAAAAAAAAATCATCGGTCTGTCGGGATTCGGAGCCCTTGCTACACTTTGGTTACTATGTAATGTTAGGTTTTACAGAATTTTCAAGGCAAAGATATATATGAATAAATATAAACAAAAAAATTATTTGTAAACAACTGAAAAATAACATAAATAAATGTACATTCTTAAAATATACAGATACAATAGAAATACATAACAATATTTTGAAGGACGGCTATCAGAACAGAGTTGATACTTTTAATATTGACGCCCTCCATGGTCGAGGGGTAGGGCTCTCGAAGGTCGCGGGTTCAAATCCCGGTGTGCGCAAGTAAATTGTATTTAATTAAATCGTGCTGTTTCACAATTAATTCATTTAAAAAATAATATGTAGTATATTTGCGTACGTTCCAGAGTGGAAGATACTCTCAGTATCGCCCTGGTGAAAGACCACTGATCAGAATTGAAACGTTGCTTGAAATGGCTTTTGGCCGTGTTTGGTGACCAGATCTGAATAGCCAAGTATTTCCCCACCTTCTCCTTCCCCTCCCCAGTACTTTCAGCCTCACAACATTCCCCGATTGGGGATGCCATAGTCTCACTGGCTCCAAACGGTTGGGAGCAGTTGGGACTCTGGTGCGGTATTCATATAAAAAAATATGATAATAATTGGTTTTCCAAATAGCATTTGAAAAATTAAGTTTTCAGAGCATCACTTTGAGATTTGTCCGAAGCGCACACTTGTCTTAATTCCTCAGGCAACTTGTTATAGCTGATGTGAGCAATGTGTTCCAATGATTTCAGTCCGTATTTTGTCAAGTGTATTTTTGATATGTGTAGTCTGTGGTGTTGTCCTGTATTATGTTGGTGAACGTCGTAATTATAGTTTAATATTAATACTATCATAAATGTGGAAATATTTAAAGTACATTCTTCTGGTTTTGATCATCACACCAAAAACCACAAATTTGAATATGTTCATTAATCATTAGTGATTTTTAAAACGATCTAAAATTGCAAAATAAAAAAAATGTTCGAATTTGGCTATGACGCGGGTAACGCTATTGTCTGCTTATAAACCTGTCACCGGTACCCGGGACCGTCCCTACAAACGTCGGCCGGTGTGACGTCACAAGCGCCCTCCGCACCAAAACAAACTAACATTATCCTTTTGGCTGCAAATCAAAAATGGAGTATTTTAAATCGTTATAAAAATGACTTTTTTTTCGATTCTTTTAAAAAAAACTATGAAAATACTCTATTGAAACATTCTTACCATAATGATAGCTGGTAGGTTTTCGAATAATACCGTACAAAAAAACTGTAGGTCGTATATTTGCGCCACGTTCAAGCATAGTCCAGAATCGAACGTTGCTTTAAATGGCTTTAGCCGTGTTTATTGACCAGATTTGAATGTCCAAGTACTTCCCACAATCCTTTTTCCTCTGTTTTTATTTTCCCTCCTGACTCCATTCAGTCTCGCAACAAACCCCAATACTATATGCCATAGTTCCACTGGCTCCGGACAATTGAGACCGCCGTGCAATATTCTCATGAACAAAATTAATATAAAATTTCCTGGCCACAGGAGAAAGGACTGAAATAGGTGAAATAATTTTAAATTTTGAGTGTGAAGTTGCCCCAGTGGAACCGAGCAGTGTCCAAAGACAAACCAAGGAACAGGTTGATAGACCGCATGGAAGCGGACTGGGGACTGGAGGAAAATGGACCGAGGCGAAGGAACGCAGCTAGTGGAGAGCATTTTTGTAGTTGACCAAATCCTACCCTGGGATATCTGTACTTAAAAAGTAAAAATGAATTAATGCAATCTAATAAACATGTAGGTTTACCTTGTGAATCAGCAGCTGATACGTAGACCACGATCTTCTTTATCTTCGGCTGAGGCTTCGCCTGACCAGCTCTGCCCAGCATCAGCAGAAGTACCGCATCTGGTAGAGCCTGAAATATTCACATTATCAGTTGTTATTGTACTTGCATCGAGTCATTTTGCGTATTAAACGGATAATCCCTAGAAGTTCAATAGAATTCTCGAGAAAAGTATTTCCATCACAAGGATTCTCCGAAAAAGTCTTAACATCACGAGGATTCTCCGGAAAAGTCTTACCATCACAAGAATTCTCGAGAAAAGTCTTGCAATCACAAGAATTCTCGATAAAAGTGTTATTTTTTATTGTATAATATAATTTTCATACAATAGGTATTTGAACCTGCTAAGCTACTGCAAGTAACTAGTCAGCAGGAGTTTAGTTCAACAATATTATATAATACAGCGATAAATAACATTAATCGTTCAAATAGTAGCGCAATAATACAGGGTGGCGTAAAACTACCGTTATGGTTTGAATGTTTAATAACTTTTTATATTTTTTTTTTTTTCAGAATTTTGTGAAGAAAACTTGGGGAATTTGAAATGGAACACTACACAACAGAACAGCGATCAATAATTGTTGAATTTTATTTTGAAAATCAACGGTCAATTGTTTTGACGCAGCGTGCTTATCGTCGTTTTTTAATGTGCGTACTGGACCTTCAGCACCAACAATAAACCGCCTGGTTGCAAATTTTCGACAACATGGTACAGTAAGACACCTTCCATGTACCGGAAGAAAATATCCAACGTGTTGTGGATAGTGTGCAGGACAGTCCCGAAACATCAACAAGAAGACGTTCGGCACAACTGTGGCTATCGCGGAGGTCCGTTCAGAGGATTTTGGCCACATTGCACATGTTCCCGTATGAGGTTCAGCTTGCGCAAGAATTGAAGCCGATAGACTACCAACAACGGCTTGATTATGCCATTTCATTCCAAACCATAACGGTAGTTTTGCGCCACCCTGTAAGAACAATATAGGTACATGCATGTTGTGATCAATGTTAACAAGTAAAACAAAAACAAAAACAGTAGAAGTGTTTAGGTTATCATCAATAGAATTCTCGAGAAAAATCTCACCATCGCCAAATTTCTCGAATCACGCAGACATCGTTCACTCTGAGAATGTGTTTGTTACGTATGAAAATATGTAAGAATTTATATATTTTTTTTTACAATAACTCTATACAGGAGGCCCTGAGGGAAATAATTTTCCTCAAGGCCTATATCATCTTTGGGAATGCTGTGTGGGGGTGTCTTTTAGAGGATATGAAGGAATGAACTTGGGGCTTGAAGAGACCCATGTTGTAGGATGGAGGAAACACAGAGGTCGGCAGATCATTCCACAGCCGAGCTGTTAAACACAAGAACGAGTCGTAGAAGCGACCAGTTCCCATGTGACAAATGTCAACCGTGTGTAAGTGTTGGGCGCGCGTTTAGCGTGTTTCCCGACTATGCGCCGGTGCCGAAGCGATCAATGACGCTAGTTCCTCAGAGCATCTTCCATTGAAACGCCAGTAGAATAAGGGCAGCATTCCCACCTGACGTCTGTGCTCCAAAGATTACAACCCGTTTGTTAATATGGGTGAATCTATCAAACGGACCGCCCATTTCTGCACAAAGTCAAGGGTTTTTTTCAGATATTTTGGGGCTTCCGACCAGAGGTGGCTGAAAAATTCTACAGTGGGGCGCACTTACGATTTGTACAGGGTCAGCAGTTGTGTACTATTTAAGTATCTGCGGGCTCTGTACAATACGCCCAGCTTCTGAGAGGCTAACTTTACTCTGGCTTCGATGGAGCCCCCCATACCTGAGCTGGTCATTTAAGGTTACACCAAGCTTATCAATGGAGGGCTTGTTGGGAAGATTGCTTCTTTTAAAGGAGACTAGATTGTCATTTCGATCCCTTTTAGACGTAATCAGACATGATTGGGTCTTTGAAACATTAAATTGGACTAGGTTATTCTTACCACAAGACGATATATATTTGTATATAGACCCTCTTATTAAATTAAAACAATACTCGTCTATCTAATGTCTAATTATTCGTGGGTGAGAGGCACTACCCATCATTTTAGTGTTGATTTGGTTGCCTAACCTGCAAAGAGTTTCTGCTTGTTGGTACTAATAGGACTTCCACACGACTGGTTTGCCCATTACTAAAAAAGCCATGGCGCCGAAAGGTTCGACCATCCGGTCGTCCATTCCTAAGGTCAAGCCTGCCAACTTCAATCTTTGGACAGGCGCGAGCAGCCGAAGCCGGGTCGCTCGCGGCCGTGCGAATTGTCAAACTCGCCATTATTATTAACGTGGAAGATTTCTACATCTGGGAGAATCTACGCAATCGTGTCTTGAGGGAGAAGCAGATGGATTCTGACCATCTTTTGGTACCTCATCGCCGCTACTGCCGTACCGAGAAAACACGCTGATCACACACGGACCTGAAACCCCGTGGTGACACCTGGTAGCACCCTTAGACGCTCTTCCTCGCCGCACGTGGCTATGAACCGCACTTTCGCCATAAATCCACGCAACACCCGGGAACAATCTTTCTTATATATCACTAGCATGCCCTTTCACTCAGTTGTATAATTTGGCGTGGTTTTTCCTTACATATAACCTTTCGTCACTTTCAATTGTGTTTCCTTCTAATTTAACCCCAGATTTAAACAGGGTATTGTTGCCCCCCTTTATGGTTCACATTGGTCTGAGATTATTTGTCTTCGTTCATATTTGGCAATCCAAGAGATGGTTATAATGGCGCCCTTCAAATAAATACATAATTATCTATGTAAGAATCTGCTAAGTAATATGACGTGGGTATTCAAGGAAATTGTCAGATTATTCATTGGATTCATCGTCCAGTGGACCACCCCAGACAAAGTTGAGGAAAGCAACTCAAGAGGCTGGGCCTGCAATGGACGGAGGCCGCTGAAAAAGCCCAAGGCAGGGATGAATGGGTGCGCATTATCAAAGCGACGGGTCCCTGACCAGAATAGGGACAAGATGAGATGAGTTGTGTAAATTACGTGGAATATTATGAATTATTTTAATTTACCTGCGTGGCCGTCGGCAGGCCCAAGGCGCCCAACCTATCCAGATCCGTGACGGGGCCGGGCGCTCCGATGGGAGAATTCAGAGACATGGAATCTGGGAAAAAAAAAACAATCAAACACCATCTAAAATATATAAGGCGGAAGGGGACGAGCAATCCTCATTTAAAACAACAAGTTTCGGTTGGAATCAACCTTCTTCAAGAATGTACGAGTACACATATAAACTTGTATATTTCTGAAGAAGGTTGAGCCCAACCGAAACCGGTCGAATGCAGAAATATATATACGAGTAAATAAAATAAAGTGACTTAAAACAAAAAAAAAATCATTTAATTTATAATGTCAAGCCACAAAGTGATTGCTTCCTTCGATAAATTAAAAATTACTGTGTAATCATCACTTTATAATAATTAATGATCATTTTTTAATATTTCTATTTTTGAAACTGTTAATACATGGTGGAATTCCATTATAGTGTATTATAATAAAACAAATATAAAACTTTTTTCCACTTTAATTTTTATTTGACCATGACCAGTCTGAAGATGGCCCTAACGAGCTGAAACCCGGTTACGGTCAAATAAAAATTAAAGTGGAAAAAATTTTTAAATTTGTTTTATTATAATATACAATTAATGATCAATTGTTATTTTTTAAAACAGCTGTCTCTTGAATTTATTTTCATTTTCATACTAATAATAAATATAATTTCTTCTTTTAATAATCATTGAAGAAGATAATATTAACACATCCCAAATGAACCACGAAACCGAAAAAAAGACAGAAATTAAAAAAGATTTCAGTCGCATCTGGGACTCGAACCCAGGACCTCTACCTATCCGGGGCAACCGCTTAACCAACTTAGCTAATGAGACCAGTTCAATTTACGCCATTCACACCGTATCATACTTCAAGTTCAAGACTTGATAATATTATCCTCCATTTTTATAAATCCCATATTATTGGCTGCTATCCTAATGATGTTACCCCGGATAGGTAGAGTTGCTGGGTTCGAGTCCCAGATGCGACTGAAATCTTTTTAATTTCTGTTGTTTTTTCGGTTTCTGAAGGAGGACTTCAGAGTGAATACGATCTTTTTAGTTTTTACCGGGCATTAGTTAGGCGCGAGGTTCGAGTGGCCTATCGAGCTTACGTGTCTGAAATCGAAGGTAACATCATGCACGATCCCAAGATGTTCTGGCATTACATAAAAACCCTTCGGAAGGATGGTGGTCTTGAAGATACCATGATGAAAGGTGATCAGGAATTTCATGGCTCGGGTGTGGCAAACGCGTTTGCTGATCATTTTCAATCTGTCTACAGTAGAGATCCTCCACTTCTAGATATTAATAATGCTGCCGCATTTAATACCAGAGGAGCCTCTAACGTTGACTTATGTATATTTACGGAATCTGATGTTATGAATGCCATAAGACACATGAAGAACTCGCACTCTATCGGCCCCGACTTCGTTCCCGTATTCTTTATTAAAGGGTGCGCTGAATTCCTCAAAGCACCTTTAACTTTTATATTTAATTTAGCTATTAGTACCTCCACTTTTCCAGAATTATGGAAAATTTCAAAAATATGTCCTATTTTTAAAAATGGTTCCAAAAAGTCAATCGAGAATTATAGACCTGTTGCCATACTTTCAGCTCCTGCTAAACTATTTGAAAAACTAATCCATAAATTCATTGTACCTCAAATAGACGCATATATTATCCCCGAACAGCATGGTTTCAGAAAAGGAAGATCTACGGAAACCAATCTGATGGTTTTCACTGACTATGTTGCTAGGTCCCTAGATAGTGGATACCAAGTAGACTGTTCGTATAATGATTTCTCCAAAGCCTTTGATACCGTGAATCACGATATCTTACTAACAAAACTTGCCCTAATGGGTTTCTCCCTACGTATGCTAAAGTTTTTTGGAAGTTATCTCAAAAACCGGAAGCAATTTGTCACACACGGAATTTTTCAATCCGCTGATTTTCTTGTTTTTTCTGGGGTCCCCCAAGGGTCAATCCTAGGGCCTCTTCTCTTCTCTATTTTCATTAATGACATTGCAAAAGTCATCCGTTTTTCTCGCTTTCTCCTTTTCGCTGACGATCTCAAATTATTTCTACTAATTAGAAATATTTTAGATTGCCTACATCTTCAAGCTGACATTGATAACATCTCTGAATGGAGCCTACGAAATCAGCTTTATTTCAATATCTCAAAATGCGTAGTCCTGTCTTTCACCAGAGCATTTAGTCTCACCTACCACAGATATACTATGCTCAGTCATAATCTCAAACGTGTTTCTACTATAAAGGATCTTGGAATCGTGTATGAAAGTAAACTTACGTTTCGTGTTCATATCGAAGGGGTATGTCAATCTGCATTAAAAATGTTAGGATTTGTCATTCGGACCGTGAGGGTTTTTCGGGATACTCGTACTCTTAGAATATTATACTTCTCTTTAGTCCGTAGTAGGCTGGAGAGTGGGTCGGCTATTTGGAATCCTCACGAGACGGGGTGCTCCCTCATGTTAGAGAGGGTTCAGAAAAAGTTTTTGAGATTTCTTTACATGAGGGAGTACGGACTCTATCCGTGGCTTTATCCAACTAACTTTCTTCTGGGCATGCTTGGATTTCACTCCCTGCAGCTCAGAAGAGAGGGGTATGCCGCTACCCACTTTTTTAGACTATTGCGAGGCTCCATAGAGAATTCAGCTATTTTGGAACGCATAAGTCTTTATGTTCCTGATGACTATCTAAGACAGCGTCGTCATAGATTATTCTATCTTCCTACCTATAGAACCAACCTGCCAATGGTTCTCCCGGTGGGGAGGAGTATATTGCTCCTGAACAAAATCTCACAGGATATCGACATATTTTGCGTCAGTGAGGAAAGATTCAAAAGGGAAATTCTATTGATTCTTGAAAGAATCTCTTCTCATTGACGCGATCTTCACCACTGCCTGAATTTATTTAAATATCTCTGAATTTATTTATTTTTTTATTTTTAGTATATTTCTTCATTGTTTTACAAATATTAAATAAGTACCTGTAATTTCTCTTACGTATTAAATATAACATGTTTGTAATTGTATTAGAAATTAAATAAAAACATTATTATTATTATTATTATTATTATTTCATCCTTCGTCTGTCAGTTCCATGCCTCACTCCATACATCAGCGTTGATATATACTCCATTGTGGACTACTAGCTTTGCTTCTTTGGACATTTTTTTGTTAGCGCCAACCGCGTTCAGACCTCCGCAATATCAATGACAATACATTTGTAAAAGAGTTTTTAGTTTAATTGTAACATCTCACGTACTCAACATGTGTAATTTCTTATTATTTTTTTAAGGAAAGACAAATATTCCCTGGTTACGAATAACCTGACAATATTTAAAAATCTCTCATCACAGTAAGCGGAAGATGTTGCCTGTGTCGTAATGGAGGACTTAGCCAGCCGAGGAATTGAACTCACGACGCCTGGGTGAGACCCAAACGCGATGCCAACACAGCCACTGACCGGTCGAACTTGCTTTACACTTTATTGTAATTTAAGTTTATTATAATTTTTAGAATTTAAATTACTTTTGACTGACACCTCAGGCTTTTGGCATACGTAAATATGTAAAGACAAATCTTTAGAATTAATATTGAGTTTTTCTTTTGTTAAAACTCCACAAATATCTATTAATTGTTATTTTGTTCAATTTGTATAACTCCATTTAATTTATTTATATAAAATTAGTGTTATTATAGAGTTCTGCAGTTATTCTGCAAGTATTTAATTTTTTTTATTGTTACAGCTGTTTCGGTGTTTAAAGCCATTTTCAAACTGTGGTAGGCCATATAGACTTACTTATATGATTTTATTTACTCCCACCGAAATTTAATTTGGACGACGTTTAAAATGATTTATTACCGCTCAAACCGATTTATCTTGAAAGTAATTGTGATGAATAAAAATTCTTTGAACTAGAATATAATTAAAACGGCTTTGAATGCCGAAACCACTGTAACAATTATTAAAAAATACTTGCAGAACTTAATAATAACATGATTTACTTTTAATTTTATACCGATATTTTAAAGAATGTTATTCGCTGAATGACAGCTGTCATCCGAGAGAACCAGAGCCGCAATTAAGCAAAAAGTCTTTAACTGTGAGGATAAGGACAATGTCTTATTCTTAAAAAAAACCGGAATCACCAAACACAGCTAATGTCATTTTGAGTTTGAATGGTGGTCTTTCACCAGGGCGATACTGAGAAAATCTATCATAGAACTCACCGGATAGGCTGGAGCACGCTACTCCCTTGAGTACCTTGGACAGCTGCGGCTTCTTCTGCGCCCCCGCAGCCCCTCCGGCGGCCTCAGGGCCGAGGCCGCCCGGCGCCGCCAGGATCCCCCCGGCCGGCGCGTTCCACGCCGAAGCCTCGATGGACGACTTCTTGCATGTCAGCTGGTATGAGGGCGACCTGGAAACAAAATAAAATATGGTTAGAATCAGACTTTGAAAATATCATAATATTTTTTAAGTTAATATCAAAATATTCAATATGGAAAAAAGTGATATTTATTTTCTATAGGGAAATGAGACATTAAAAATACAGTTTAAATGATGATGAAACGTATCTCTCTCTAGATCAGGGGTTCCTAAGCTTTTTCGATCTAGCAAAAATCAACTCGACAGAAGAGTTCAGAAATTACTTTTTATCGTATCTACAAAGGAAAATGGCAAATCTTGAGGGTGAATTAGTAACTTAAAAACACTAGCCCAAACGTGTGCACCCCTGCACTTTCCAATACCCATAGTGTCTGCGAAATTTTGCTGTAATAAAGAACACACTTATAGAGATAAACCCTCATTATTCATAACATTCCAGAGAGCACATCGTTAACTCAGACAGAATCAATAAATATCGACATAACATCTGTCAAGAAAATAACATCCGATATTGACATGTTCAAAATAAACCTAGATCTACAAATTTACAGATTGAGTAAAAGGAATGACGACAAACCGAGAGGAATAAAAGTCGATTTCCCGGATGTAAAATGGCCGAAAATTCTACTCAATTCTACTCAAAGAAACAAACCTCAAAATTGAAATGGAACATAGAAAGACCTCTGACGAGACTGGCATAACGATCAAATACATAAAACTCTATTCTACTCTACTCTAGTCCATTATACCTTTATCCCACTCCTATGTTCTCCTCCACCCTCCCCTCCCTCGACTGACATAGTTTAAGCTAACTGATTTAAAACTGTATATTATCACACTTTACTCATAGTATTTATCATCAGAAGCGGAAAATTTATAATTGGCAAGATTTATTGTTTTTTATTATTATTTTATATATATATATATATATATATATATATATATATATATATAAATTATGGATTTTCTGTTAATTTTCCCAAAAACAAATAAAATAAAACAAAATAAAAAATAATCCTACAATCATTAAAACATACACAAAAAAATAAAAAACAAATCTAAAATTACAGAACCAGAAATCAACTTTACCTACATTGGATTACGACATCTACGCCTTCACAGAGACATGGCTGAATAGTAACATCGATATTACAGATTTGGGTCTCTTTGAACATACAGTGTACAGACGTGATATAAGCAAAAGTACCGATATAAAAGGTAGAGGAAGCAATGTTTTTTTTTATATATGAATACCGCACAAGAATCCCAACTGCTCCTAACCGTCTGGCGCCAGTGAGACTATGGCATCCTCAATTGGGGAATGTTGTGAGGCTGAAGGTATTGGGGAGGGGAAGGAAAAGGGGAGAGGAAGGTGGGGAAATACCTGGCTATTCAGATCTGGCCACCAAACACGGCTAAAAGCCATTTCAAGCAACGTTTCAATTCTGAATGGTGGTCTTTCACCAGGGTGGTACTGAGAGTATCTTCCACTCTGGAACGTGCGCAAATATACTATTTATTATTTTAAATGAATTAATTGTTAGATCCGTAAATAATAAACTTAATTCAAGAAAACTCAAATGCATCTACACAAATCTAGAACAACTATCCATCATGGATGGTATCTACAAAAAAGGAAAAAAATTACATTCTCCCATCTTCTGTCGTCCAACTATATAAAGACCACTACCTCGAACTTGAAACAATTGCGAAGATTTCCTGGATCTACTGTGATTTTGACAGGAGACTACAATCTACCCAGTGTTGTATGGAACATAAAAAAATACTTCTTGTTAAACTGTGTAAACTACTATCGGAGGATCCATTTATATAATGTAAATTATCTCCTTCTTGATCTAGTATTTTATTCTCTTTTGTAAATGTATCCGCATCCGCTGAAACTATTCTCCCAATTGACAAGTATCACCCTCCACTAATGATTGATCGTTATAGCTCAATAATCAAAAAAATTCCACCGGCATCTTCCAAATTGAACTTCTTCAAAGCAGATTAGCAGAAATCAAATCGATAATCATTTATCTTCCGCTGACTGGAACTTTTTGGACTCAGGAGAACACATCAATGAAATAGTAGATAAATTTTACTTAATTCTAAATAGTGCTATAGATTTGTTTGTACCGTTTCAAAAATTACTCTGCACAAATACTCAAATGGCTTAGTAATGACCTCATAAAAACAATTAAAAACAACAAAAAAGTGCTCAATAAGTTTACAAATTAACACGTGATTCTAAAGATTACACAAAAAAGTGAATTAGAATTGACTACTAAAAAAATGTCTAAGTTATGTTACAAAAAGTGCATCATGAACTGTGATTGCCAATCCTAAGAACATTTATAAATTTTCACATATGCAGATTGATAATGACATTGGTATTCCCTCTAACATTATTTTGATAACAAAATTAACGATAATCCCCAAGAAGTTGTTAATCTGTTGACTGAATTCTTCAGCATTCCAGCCCTTCGCTCGACACTACAACAACGAAAAATTACAACAAAATCGATTTTAATAAAGTGATATTAAAACTAAATTAACATCGATCTTACCAAATCGGCTGGTCCTGATAACATTCCTGCAATCTTAGTATCGAAATGTTTATCATCATTGACCCCGTACTAAACTTTTTAACTTATCTGTAAAATACCTGACACCTCTCCGAAGAAATGGAAAACAAACTTTGTGTCTCCAATCTTTAAAAAGTGTAATAAATCTGATATTTTCTAACTATAGACCTATATGTGTTCAGTCATAAATCTCAAAATTATTTAAATCTGTTCTGCTCGGTAAACTCTCGCCTAAGATTAATAAAACAATTTCATATCTACAACGTGGTTTAATGGCAAAAAGATCCACTCTTACAAACTTTATGATTTATCGGGAACATTTATTTAATACTATGCACAAGCGTCTTCAAACAGATGTAGTGTATAGAGACTTTAGTAAGGCTTTCGACAAAGTATCGCATAAAATTCCCATTCATAAATTAAGCACCCTCGGAAATACCGGAAATATTTTTTAAGTTATTCACACAAATGAAAAATATCAGTAAAACTCAAGTGACATTTTTCACACCAGTTTAAAACCTTTAGCGGCGTTTCGCAGGGATCATATTTGGGACCAGTTTTATTTTCCTTTTTTTTTATCAACAGCATAACTACCATTTTTGATGGAGTCGTGATACTCTTGTTTTCTGATGATCTTAAAATTAATAAAACTATTACTAATCTCAATTACTGTTACGTATTGCAATTAAATCTTGTGAGACTACAAGAATGGTGCACTCGTAATGAACTGTTCCTAAATATCAAAAAATGTCAAACAATAACTTTTGTCCGAATCAAAAATCCCATTAAGTATCAATTATATCGATAACATTTATCTAAAAAGAATTGAGCAAATAAAGGACCTTGGTATAATTTTCGACAATAAACTAATTTTTGTTCCTCATTTAAATGAAACAACTAGTAAGGCCATGAAATGTTTGCGATTGAGGACTGTACAAGATTTTAAATTAATAAATTCCTTCAACTGACTATTTACTCAGTTGATTAGAAGCAATCTAAAGTATAATTCAACAATCTGGGCTCCATTTTATGGGAATCACACATACTAAAATAGGAGAGAGTGCAGCATAAATTTCTTAGCTTTATTTCGTTACGTATTCCAATCACAGATCTAATTATATTTTTTTAATGGACTTACCTCAGATTTATCATCTAGGCGCACAGTGAGCGATTTAGAATGTCTCTTCAAAATGACGAATGGCAAATTGGACGCCCTGGATTTGACGAGCCTAATGACATTCGGCTCTACTTAACGTTCCCAGGTCTCCAAATAATTATTTCCAAAATTATCAAAGTCCGCACAGACTTGGTAATGAGTATCGTTTTATTGATGTTTACCGTTGTGACACTGTGTCCAAACTAAAAATTTGTTTTCTAGAATGTGTTCAATAGATTCAATGAGATTATTAATGTGCATCTTTCTAAATTGCATTTATTACTTACGTTATGTTCCGTAAATCACCCAATAATAAATATGGATGATTTTTAGAACCATATGATCAATTCGACATACGTATAATTATATATTTTTTCGTCTCATAAAATAAATAATTGAATATTACCTCCACGGCATGGAAATATAATACGATGATAATTTTGATGTTACAGCATATAAGCAATATTGTATTTAAGAGAAACGGAGAATTAATACCAATATTGTTTCAACATAATATAAATTCTAATATTATCGTATCGCTTTCGTATAAACGCGTTGTTTCTTAAGAGGAACGGCTGCGCGGCTTGTTTTACACAAAACTTAATTTTGGATTTGAAGTCAAAATACTCACCTAAACCTAATGATCTTTTTTTTCATCAAAAACATTTTCATAAATATCTAGTACGGATTAGAAGTTATTTATTTATTTTTGTTTTACATTATGAAATATAGGTCATTAAAAGAATTGATTTTTCGCTATTTTAGAGGCACCTTTAACAATTATTTGGGGGCTAACGGTGATCTAAAAAAATGAAATATATTTTTCCTTTTTAAATACAAAGTACGCATTATGGTGGACTTTAAATTAAATTAAAAACAACCAATTTACGTTGGAACACAAATTTGCCGTACATAATTTAAAATAACGATAGGAATTTTTTTTTTCTTTTTGTTTACATAGCAAATATGATATTATTTTTAAAAACATACGATAAACCCGCAAATAATTTTTGGAGTTGCCTCTAAAATTAAGGAAATTGTTTTTTTTTCATGGCATATAGTTCATAATTTAAAACAAAAATAAATAAAATACTTCTCATCCGTACTAGATATTTACCAAACATTTAATTAAAAAATATATATATATCATTCAGTTTGGATGGGTATTTTGACCTCAAATCCAAAATTAAGTTATGTATGAAACAGGCAGCGCAGCCGTTCCTCTTAAACCACTATTTACTTTTTACGTGCCTTCCTGTATTTTTATTTTATATATTCAAACCGTTTTTATATTCTATGATCTGAGGTCACACTACAGATGGCAATAATGTTTCAACATATTAATTCTTACATTATAAGATAGCCATAGAAAAGTGTTTATACTGTTACCATATATTCTTATACTACTGTTAAATTTGAATACCCCCCTTATCATTTTTTTTTCATTTCCATCTTTCAAAATGTTGTATTGTGGTGTCATATTAAAAAGCACTTGTAAATGTAAAGTAGATTTATTGACCATTGCGGTTGACACCGGTTTACCAAGTGACTGTCTGAGGTTATATCCCATAGACAAAACTATAAAAATGATCCATAGTGTATATTAGTATATTATACTAACACAAACTGTAAGAAATACCACTCTATTTAAAACAATACTATGTAAAATCACTATGCGCGTTAAATAAAATAAAATGAAATATTAACACTATGCCAACAGCTACTTGCATACATTTTTATTAAATCTTAGTCTAAAAGAAAGAATTATTCTTAGCTATCTAAAAAAGGGTCTTGTTATTCCAATTTATAAATCAAAACAAAAAATAATGTAAATAATTACTAACCCTTTACACCGACAAACGTAAAAATTCTTGAAAAACTATAAAAGAACAGCGTCAACACTATCTGAAAACGTTACATCTACTCTCGACTGAAAAAACAGGAACATAAAACATACAATTGCTACTCTAACGGACTTCATTACACATAAACTAGGTGCAAAAAAAATTATATCAATTTACTTAGACTAAGTAAAGTCTTTAAAGAATTTTAAATGAAAAACTTTTCAAAAAGAGTACAAAACGTCGGCATTAGTATAATATAGAACTCGACTTGATGAAAATCTTCATGTCCGCTAGAACGCAACAAGTTAAAATTAACAACAAAACAAGCGAACCACTTTTCATTAGATACGGAGTACCACAGGAGAGTGTACTAGGCCCTTTATTGTTCCTGATTTACGCAAAAATTTTAGTTTCCATATAAAAAAAAGACGTGTCCTATTTTTGGTATTGATTTTCATGCAGTTATTTTTACCTATGTTTATAATTTGTCTATGCTTCTAATATAAGAAGGTATACTGAAAATCTTTGTTTGGAAACAAGTGGATATTTGTTTATTAAAATAGCAGTTTGAACCTTTTTTAAAAAGTTTAATCCATTCATTTCTTACATTAGGTGGAGGGAAATGATAAAATTAATTTTTGGCATTTTTACCAAGTTTGGCCACCAAAGCATGAACAGTGGAAGTTGTCGGAATTCCCGAAATCCACATAGACATACTGAGAGGCCGTTTTCTAAAAACAATGTGACCATTTTCGTTCCAATTGTGTATTATTCCATATTGTAATCACCCAAATTAAAAAAAAGTTAATAAATAATAATATAATAAAAAAAAAACAAAAGAAAACGAAATAAAAAAGGTTATTATTTTATGACAATCGAAAGGGAACTTTTTGCCCACCCTGTAGTATCTTTGTTTATTGTTTTCTATTTGTCTATTGGAGCACATGATGAGATAAAATTGGTGATATACTAACTGTGGCATTTAATCTTAAGATGATAATAAAGTATTATTGAATAGGGGATGAAAATAGGACGAGGAAAAAACACAAGACACCAATTATTGGAAGCGTCACCGAAACATATTAAAAACAACATGGTTTCTTTTATTAAACCAATCAAACACAATTAGTATTGTTTACAGGGGTTCCGTTTATTTTTTATGAAAACATTGAAATGTAGAACTTATTCCTTGTTTTTTTCCAGACTCAACAGTCGCATACAGTTGACGTCAGCTCGGCTATACAGACACCTCTTTTAGGTCTGAACTTGCCTACGGGGGTAAAGCCCGGGCAGTCTAGATGGGAGGTGTCAGGAGGTTTCAGAGAGGAATAAAAGGTTTGGGCGCTGGAATAAAAGGTGGTGGTGAAGAAAGTTCGAATTTTTGTCCAGGCCATGTTGGTAAAATTCATCAACATTTTTGACCTGAACCAGGGACGCTTACTACTCGCCGTTGTAATAATACTGTTATCTATATTTTGTGTACGCATGATTTTATATTGTTGTTGAGGGTTTTAGAGAAAATGAAAAGCAAGGGAATGATTAGGTATAAAAGGTGGGTAGGAATCTGGGGGTCAGGGTATCCAGAAGTGACGGACGCATGAATCCATCCTGCCACTGCGGTGCAAGGCGATGGGCTGGGAGAGTCCGGCTGGGAAGGGCGCCCAACGCACCCCAAACGCTATTGCTGGGTCCTCTCCGGTCACGAGCAGGCACAACAGCAACGGAGGAGTTTTACACTCGTTGATGGGGCAGTCCACCCTCAGTCATGATACTGAGGGTCGGGCCCCTGTACTACTGAGCGGTCCGGATAACGGTAGGTAATTGTAAAGGGTCTCACTCAACCAGTCTCTCCCGATCCGACCCGCCACCAAGATCTGACCAAACTTATCCCAAGAAACCCGGGCACCCCTGCTAAGTCATCAAATATGGCGAACCACTTGGGGTAACCTATGGCAGAAGTGTTGGTCATTCAATAAATAGCTCCCGGGCGGCGGTACCCACACGCGCCTCCCAAATAAAGATATGAAATAACACAAAAAATATTAGGTTAAATATACAGCATCATTTAGTGATTCCATCACGAATTCAAAAATCACGGATTCGTAACACAGCGTGCGTAAATAAAATGTATTTTCTGTTATTTCACGTAAAATAATATACAGTTTTTTTGTGGTAAGTGGTAGATACTATCAGTATCACCCTATTGAAAAACCATCATTCCGAATCGAAAGGTTGCCTGAAATGGCTTTAGTCGTGTTTACTTAATAGATATCAATAGCCAATTAGATATTTCTTAAACTTCATTTTAACATATCCCTTCAGCCTCACAACATAATCCAATAGGGGATTTCATGATTTCGGGTAGTTGGAACTCTTGTGCTGTATCCACATAATAAATTAAACATATTATAACACTTTTTTTTATGACAGCTCCACGTTGGGCGCCAATTTATAACATATTTTTATACAACACCTTCACGGTGGGTGCCAACGCCCGGTTTTGTCTAGTTACAGTAATATACAAATAATATAGTAGTTGCATTAGCGCCACAAAGGACCCGGTACGAGTCAGCGCTACCGGAGATCGGAAAACACTCTTGCCCAGGCCGTCGCCCAGTGGCAGGGCGCGCCCCTACACCATGGATGGAGAATTTTTCTCAAGCCACCGTAGTACGAGTGCTAAACATGTTTCCCTTTTATATTTATTTATGTTCAATTTCATATCATGTAATTTATTTAGATGGTATGTTTTTATATGGCAGACAGAGATCAGTTGAAATGAACAAACATCATTATTATTAAAACTTACATAATTAAAGTAAATATGACGTATGTCTACAATATCTTACGACCGTTCTTCCCAACCCTACTGAGCAACTGTTGAGCCGAATTTTACCCCAACACTGTTCAAATTCACAAATATGCTCTTCCCAACGAAATTTTACCATTAATTTTGAATATCGATTTTTGTGGATTAAATTCCGCTCAGCAGATGAGTAGTTATAAAAAGTGTCAACAGGGTGAAAAAATGTCATCGAAATGGTATGCGATCTATTGAACGCGATTCAAATGCAGAATGATAAAAACTTATTTCCGTTTTCGAATGTCGAAAACATGTTTTTTTTTTGTATTGTAAAAAGAATCAAACTTATGTTACTTATTGTAAGCTACGTTTTGTCTTGTTTTTCACGGAAAATAAATGTTAAGTGTACGAAACGAACAATGTACACATTTCACTGTTTACTGTTGTACTGTTTCAACACATTTTTAACGCATACGTTTCTGTTAATTTTACATTTAAGTTTTTACTTTGATGTCATTATATTAACTAAAAAAGTGGGCGGGCACTATTTTATTGTCTGTGAAAATGAAAATGGGCGGGCACCTTCATAGATAATTTAGGATGTTCAACGATAAAAAATTTTATTGGAAACAAACAAATAGAGCGAATGCTTGATAAAACACTTGACTAATTGGTGCCTCAGATTGATCATTCGGCAAGTTGGGAAGAACGGCCGTTAGTATTTTTTTCTGAGATGAGAATGCTTCTTAACTAATGAATGTAGGTGTGAGTAATTTTAAAAAGTACATTTATTTACAATATGTTATTTTCATATTGTTTATATATACTCGTATATATATATATAATTTTTTTTTCATTTATATACTCGTATATGCCTTGAAAATTTTGTTCAACTTAATGTTATGTAACAAAAATTAACAGTCCCAAAATGAGTTGAATTGATAACCCATGGGAATGCAACATTGTTGTGTGTCTTTAAATAAATAAAAAATTGAAGATATATTTTTTTGATATTTAAAACACCAGAAATAAGAAAAAATTGAAACCACTTCGGGCACACAGACACGCCCATGATACACTTCTATCGCCTCATCTCTTCAGTGGTACATATGACAGAGATGAAAACATGGACATCGGTAGTTACTGAAGCAGAACTTTTAGAATTTTCTTAGCATAGATCATCGATTGAATCTGAAATACTGTAATAATTTTACAAGCATTTTGTCGCTAATGCGGAGGCCCTAATGTTATTTTATTAAGTTAAATGACACACGAGTTCCAGCCCTTCCCCTCGCGTTCGCAGGTTGATGGGAGGGTAGAAAATTCAATTATTTTAATTGAATGAAAACATGATAGATGTCACTTTATTGTTATTAATTATTTAAGTGCCAATTAATTGTTTTACCCTACCTTTTGCCATCCTTTTTCATTATCGTATAATGCATAATACTTACTGGTTTCGCAATATTTTTATGGTTATTTTTTTTTATAAATAAGAAGAAAAAAACCGCATTTTTTTCACATATTCCATTACTTATTTGCTAACTGAAAATCATTTTTTTTACCTATTAAATTCCATACAAATAAAAAATGTTCAATTTTCGTGACATTTTATTTGCCAATAGAATTTCGACAAAACTGAAGCCGAATAAAATTCTACACAACTGCTATCAAAATCGTTAAAAAAACGTCTTTCGGTGGATAGGAAGGAGTGAAGCTGGGTCTTGAAGAGACCCATGTTGTAGGAGCGAGGAACCACAGAGGCCACAGTCGAGCTGTTGAACACAACGAGTCATAGAAGCGACCCGTTCTCATGTAACAAATGTCTACCGTGTTTCCCGACTGTGCACCGGTGACGAAGAGGTAATGACTCTAGTTCCTCAGATCATCTTCCATTGAAATACCGATAGAACAAAGACAGCATTCTCGCATGTGCTCCTACAATTTTAATCATAGCGATTTTTAATTAAAAAAAGTAATATAAACGAGAAGTGTTAGGTGTGATCTGTTACTGATTGAAAGGAAAACTGTTGTGGTTAATTTACATCAAATTTGTCGACTCCTAGGCCCCAGACAGGTTAAGAAACTGATTATCTGTTCAAGATCGAATTTCAATATTTGAAAATGTTTGATCAATTTCACTGAGGTAAGGAAAAATTAAGTTTACTTAAGGCACACGGACACGCTCACGACACACTTCTATCAGATAATAGAAACGATTGATATATGGCATGAAAGCGTGTCGACTGTCGCCGAGCTGCGACCAAACTGCGCGGAGTATCAAAGCGGTAATGCAATGAAAATTAATTAAGTTGTGTAGGTAGAAACAAATGCGCACATTCCAGAGTGGAAGATACTCTCAGTATCGCCCTGGTGAAAGACCTCTATTCAGAATTGAAACGTTGCTTGAAGTGGCTTTTAGCCGTGTTTGGTGACCAGATCTGAATAGCCAGGTATTTCCCCCCACCTCCCTCTTCCCCTTCTCCTTCCCCTCCCCAATACCTTCAGCCTCACAACTTTCTCCAATTGGGGATGCCATAGTCTTACTAGGCTTCAGACGGTTGGGAGCAGTTGGGACTCTTGTGCGGTATTCATATGAAAAATAAAAACAAGACGAGGCGCCGCTGTCACGTAGATTCGATTTGTATTAGTATGGGTGAACTGTGTTGGTAACACGCGTTTTCAACGCGGTTTCATACTAATAATGGTTCATGACCCATCTCACTTGTTTCTATTATCTATGAGCCATCAATATCCGAATAGATTGTTTTGTTTGCATTTAGGTTTGTGTGTTGCCATTGTTTGTTATTGCGGCGTACGAGTTGAACAGAAATAGCTTCCCAGCTGTCGGTAGTGGAAATATGATTGTTTAGGATTAGTCGACAAGATTGTGCAACGATACTCTGCAGTGGGAGATACTCTCAGTATCGCCCTGGTGAAACACTAACATTCAGGATCAAAACGTAGCTTTAAATGGCGTTAGCCGTGTTCAATGACGAGATCTGAACAGCCTGATACTTCCCAACCTTTCTCTTCCCCATCTTCTTTTCTTCTCCACTCCGATGTATAGATATTTATAAAAACAAAAACAAACATTCACGAATTATAAATAACATGACAATATTTGCTTCCTAAAAACCTTCTAGTACCATAATAATATTGCTTAAGAGCAATGAAGGCGCTAATTTAAATATTTAAGAAGAAACACTTTTAGGACGTAATGTTTTTAAATATTGATATGAATTGTTTGTTAGCGGATGTACACACGGAATGGAATAAATTGTAAAGCTAAAGTCATTCAAGAAATGTATAAAAGGTACAAAATATTATTGTTACGCTAACATACGATATACGTCTGTCAACAAACAATTTATCTCAATATTTAAAAGCATTACGTGCTTAAGGTGTTTTTTTTTCTAAAATATTTTAATATATTTACCAATTCAGGAAATTTCGAGATTTTTTTTAGATTTGATATATATAAAACAAAATAATTATTAACATTATAATCACGATGTACCCCTCCTAGGGTGGAATTTGGCCTCATCCAAAAATGCTCTCCACTGGCTGTGGTCCCTCCCCTCGGGGTATTTCCTCCAATCCTCTTCCACAGAGTTTGTTCTCCTCTTACTCGTTCTGCTTTTAGGTAGCTTCCACTGAGGCACCCATACAAATATCGAAATTCTTTCTTGAATAGATAACCAATTTCTCAAGCCTGTCTGAGGCCTAGGAGTCGCAAGGACTTGCTTAAACTAATGACATCAGTTTTCTTTAAAAATCTGTTAAGTTCATTCTTCTGGTGATTTTCACTTGGAAATAATCCAATGCCAATACTCAAAATCAAAAATACACACTTTGTAGTCTGCTAACGCAAGCAATACTGCAAATGATTTATGTGGAAATTTTCTACAGAAGGTGGTTTTTTTTTACAGTAACTCTACACAGGATAATAATTTTCCTCAAGGCCTATATCATCTTTGGGGATGTTGTGTGGGGGGTCTCTTAGAGGTATGAAGGAGTGAACATGAGTGTCTTGAAGAGACCCATGTTGTAGGATGGAGGAAACACAGAGGCCGACAGATCATCCCACAGCCGAATTGTTGAACACAAGAACGAATCGTAGAAGCGACCAGTTCTCATGTGACAAATGTCAACCGTGTGCAAATGTTGGGCGCGCGTTTGGCGTGTTTCACGACTATGCACCGGTGCCGAAGAGATCAATAACACTAGTTCCTCAGAGCATCTTTCATTAAAATACCGGTAGAACAAGGACAGCATTCCCACCTGACGTCTGTACTCCAAAGATTGCAATCCGTTTGTTAAGTTAGGCGAATCTATCATACGGACCGCCTTTAAAGGCCTTCACTGGTTTTCAAAGCTCCACTCTCCAGCTCTTTTATGCATTTCATAGAATTTTAAATAACAGTTCAATAACTTTAATCACGAGGAAAGTTAAACATTTTTAACTACCAGTAAAGAACTTACAGATAAATCATTTCTAGTAATTATTTATTTGATTACGCGCTCATCTGGACTTTTACATGGATTTTTAAAACATAAGCTATCGAAAATTAAAAAAGTTTTAAAACGTTTAACAGTGACGTAAAATAGAACAATAAATCAATAATATAACACAAATCTCTAAAGTGACAATAATTAATTGTAGGATTCATCAAAGTGCCGGTATAGATGACGCTTTATTATATAAATGGAGTCAGCAAATATATCAACAATACTTCCAAACTTGTTGCCCGGATTATGCATCTATTGGTTAATAAGTGGAACTGGTATACTGCAGCATTGCTTGTATTATAAATTTAGATGGATTTTAATCCCATTTTAAAAGCTGATTTAATTATATTAGCGAATTTCTTTTAGGAATATATGTACATAGTAAATTTCGGTTATTTTCCACATCATCTTTATTTATGTATTTATTTTATTTATTTATTCTTAAATTTAATTATGAAAACCAAAATATTAGCCACTCATCTCACTAGGACAATCCTGTGTTGAGATGAGCGATTTTACAATTTAATAATAATCAGTAAATAATAATAAGTAAATAATGATAAGTAAATAACAATACATGAATAAAAAATAGTAAATATTAATAAGTAAATAATGATAAGTAAATAACAATACATGAATAAAAAATAGTAAATATTAATAAGTGAATAAAAAATAGTAAATATTAATAAGTGAATAAAAGTAAATAAATAATAAAAATTAGATAATAATAAATCAATAATAACAATAAGTAAATAATAATCAGTAAATAGTAATAAGCATATAGTAACACTCATTAAATATTAAGTAAATATTAATAAGTAAATAGTAATAATTATATAATAATAAAAAAAAAAATTATAAATTTAGCGTATCTATAGTTTTAATGTTGTCACTGAGCCCATTATATAACAAAGGAGCTTTACAAGAAAAACTCCTTTATCCAAATGATTTTCTGTTATTTGCCGGCTGATACACTAGAGAAGAACCCATTCTAGTATTACGCACTTGTTGTGATCTTATAGCAGTATCAATATTGTAAAAAAATCATCATTATTATTATTTTATTTTTCAATTTGTTATCATATTTTTGGGTTAGTTACATTTTGTTTCAGGTAAACTGTTTACTTTTTATCGCTAACGTTGGTCTCTTGGGGTTACATTTAAATAAGCATTTTTAATTAATTAAAAAAAAAAAAAAACAATCGTACACGTTCACGCCCAGGTTGTTTAGAATATCGTGTTTACCTACTGAGAATATCAATATAAGCGAGAGTGTAATACTCTGTCTGCCATATAAAAGCATGTACCATCTAAATAAATTACATGATATGAAATTGTATATAAATAAATATAAAGGGTAAACATATTTAGCACTTGTACTGTGGTGGCTTGAGAGAAATAAGTAACTCCAGTCCAATTTATTTATTATTTTTTTTATCATAATGACGTTCAAACTTAAATACCAGCATACATCGTTTCTTTCTGAATTTAGTTTTCATAGTTAAAATAATTTACAAAGTTTCAATTTTTCAAAGGCTGCCAAAACGCTTCAAATCTATGGCCGGTCGGTTTTGATCAGCTTTGAGGTTAGAATGTCAAATGACAAAACAAGGATGAGCTTTACCGTATATAATTTTATATTCTATTCATAATAAATCATAACTAAACATAAGTAAGAAAATTCGTACCTTTTTAGAAACTTTAACTTAAAGAATAATAATAGTATTGAGCATTAATATTATCATAATATCCGTATTGATATTTCGTTTCCTCGTGAATACTCTAATAGTTTTTTTTTATATAACAACAATTATAGAGCGTAAGTCACCCAAATTAGGTTTAAATTTCGCCAAAACTTTAAAAATAAAAATTTTAAATACGAAACAAAATGAAAAAATAAAAATTTCCATTCTAATCCAAAAATAGAATAGTTATATAACTACTGTATCATTTGTAATAAAATTTACTGTGTATTATGTCTAAATAAAATTAAAAAAATATTCTTGCAAATTGGTATACACATCGCACTTCTTGGGATTCTGCGTTCAGTGGAAAAAACTCATTTCCGGATTATGTGGGAAATTACATATTACTAGGAGAGTATTTCCACATAAAATACCAAGTAATGGGTGCCTACGTAGAATTGGACCAATACTTGAAAAAGGATCATACAATATAAAGTTTGTCATGAACTCGATGAGCTTGAGACCATCGGAAGATTTTTTTTATTTATGAAGCTAACAAGATAAAGAAAAAATAAAATAAGAAGGGAGAGGAAGAGGGAGATATGATCGGGACAGGAAATCCTCTCGAAACATTCTATACTCGTGCATCAATTTGTGGTCGTACGTATTACTTCGGTTCGATATTTTGAAAGGGTATTGTGAAGAATTTCGATATTGTGAAATTGTGCGTTATATTGCGCACAGATACGGGGAATTGGAGAATTGGATAATGGCAGGTGACAGGACACTGATTGTGTGGGTGCTCCAGTGAAAGCGAGCAGTGCTCAGAGGCAGATCGAGAAAGATGTGAATACACTGCATGGAAGGACTGGAGGAAAATGACCCGAAGCGAGGAACCGCAGCCGGTGGAGAGCATTTGGCTAGAGTCTCGTCAGGACGTTCTGGGATGGGGAAATGTAGGGTGAGCAGAACTCGGACAAAAAAAAATCGAACGAATTCTTATATTATTTTTTTAGGACCATGCACAAACCTGTATTAGGGCGGTCGTTAAAAATTAACTTTCCCACTTTCGAAACAAACCAATCCCACACCCTGCGCCCCTTGAAGTATTAATCAATAAACGGAGCAATATAAAATGAACCATTTATTTTTTATGTACTTATATAGCATCATCAATTGGGGTATGTTGTAAGGTTGAAGATAATTAGGAGGGGAATAAAATGGGGAAGATGAAGGTGGGGAAGTACCTGGCTATTAAGATCAGGTGACTAAACACGGCTAAAGCCATTTCAAGCAACGTTTCGATTCTGAATGGTGGTTTTTACCAGGGCGATACTGACAGTATCTAACCACTTTGGAACGTGCCGCAAATATACTAGATATTATTTTAAATTAATAAATTGTGAAATAACACAAAAAATCAAATAATATTTACTTGCGCACGCCAGGATTTGAACAAGCGATCTCCGGATTCTCAGCCGAGGATCGTAACCACTCATCAATGGAGGCCACCAACTAATGTTATATTTGTAGGTAGGTACCCATTTAATTTTTATTTTATTATTTAGTACAGATGAAATAATGAATGCATCGTAATATTTTTTTTTAGTCTTTTAGCTTGTCCATTTTTCAATGCATTTTCTCTCTCTCTTATTTTTATTTCTTTTCAAACTAATTCAACTGTTCATAGTAAATACTCTATCATTATGTAAAAGCCCCATGGGCCTATGGGCGTATATATACAAATAAATAAACAACGACTATGAGAAAATAATGACAATCTTCAACTCATCTCTGTAACATACATATAAATTAATT